>NMRA01000047.1:1173136-1293910 GCA_002633005.1 Phoronis australis
ATGTAAACAACCAGGCGCCGAACCTCAGGCTTCGGGTTGTCAAGGTGCGTGTATCTGATCACGTGATCCAAATCAAAGAGCAACCTTTGTTGTGCCTAACACCACACTCATTTATCGACTCGCCTTGACAAGACAGAAGTCAGTGGACAACGGAGCGGATTACAGTCCCAATTCATTGATTTTTTGGTGGTCAAAATGCACAGGTCGTATCAAACAATTCTTCCAGCCCATAACAAACTTCTTCAGCAGAAGTGGGACAGAACATATTACGAAGAACACCGACGAATGGTAAGTTTTGTCTTCCGACTTCGGGGGCCGATGGATCAGCTAGGCCTACCGTATAATGTCGTGTTATCGTCTTCAGGCTGCCAGGCATTTTGTGTATTGGAACGTGAGGAACTCGTTATGGTTTCATGGTCAATTGGGACACTGAACTGACTGAACGTGAGGTCAGGAATGCAACAATTTGTTTTAGCACACCTTTGATATCCTTGAAGCGGGAAACGTGGCAGTGAGAAGATCTTTTGTATTCCTCGGCTGTAACTACAGAAGTAGCTAAGCAGGGCCAAGTAACATAGACATATAGGTGCTGGGGGATAGAGGAGGTCCACTGTATATTTGAATGAGGAACTGTAGAGATCTTGCCAAAAAATCACCTATTTGTAAGGTTTTGTTACAAAAACTGTCTACTCCTTTTGTAAGTTACTTTAAATAACAAATCTAACCCACATGGATCCCAGTTAAAAGACAATAAACAAAAACAGTTTTTGTTGACAAAGGAAGTTATTACATCCGAAAACTTCAAATTTCAGTTGATCCATTCTTGTTGTTTTATTTACCGATTTATTTCCTTCATTTCATGAAACAATAGTATCCTTGGGAGGATCTGGATCGCCTTATTTAGTTTCAGATATATTTTCTATATTAAAAGACAGATACTCAAGTATCTGTCTTTTAATTCATAAAAGTTTGAAACAGTATAAAAAGTGTCAAAATTCTGCAACCAAAGTTTCAAAAAATAATAGGTAATATTAGATACTCTTCTTTTGGTTTTACTTGTTGAAAAAATAAACCATTTGTAGAATTTGAACTCCAAAGTGAACCTTTATGCAGGGAATTAAGTTGGAAAGGAAGCCTTTCATAGGGAAACTAGTTGTGAAAGTCACCTTCTAAGTGGTACATCCTGTACCTCTTCTTCGGGAAGAAAATGTCGTCTGGGCCCGTGGACCCACACATGATTTACTTTTTGGCATCTTCAGAAATTGCGTGCTATATCAGTATCATTATCATTTTTGTTCAAGATGTACCCCACAGCAAATTAAAACCCAAACAATTAAATTAAGGTATTTACTATCTTCAGGAACTTCAGTGACCGACGAGTTCCTTTTCATTTTTAGCATGACAATTTAATATAAACTTAGTTGGTGTCATGTGAGGTTTTTTAGATTAGGTAAGTGTGTTTTAACTGTCAATCTATGTTTCCTTTCAGGTTAAAAATGCTGTACCTGTTGTTGACACAAAAGCACCCCATACATACATGCACCTGCATTTAAAGCTGAAGAAGTTACAGGTAAGAGAAGTGTCAAATCCTTATGTAATGGTCCAGTCAAATCGGTGTCTCAAAAATCACCAGTTGGCACTAGTAATACAATGGTGCTACATTTAAAAATACATAAATTCGTGTTTTCACCTCGGTCCGTCATCACAGGAATGTCCCCATGGTGGTGACATGTTTTCTGCTCTCACTCTATCTTGTTAAAAGATGGACCTTTCATCGTGAGCGTCACATAGTGAATATAGAAACTCTAGTCAGACCGCTTCGTAATTAGAATAAAACAATTTAACTGAGGTGACAACTTTTAATATTTGCGAATGTAATGAATTGCTGTTAAGTTTTAAAGTTTCCCACTACAAGACTATCCAAAACAAGTTAAAATATATTTTGAACACTGGATATTGTTTCAGAAACCTCAAAAAGAACTTAATAAACACTTAAAATTAACATTTATGATTTATCTGGGACTGGAAATTGCCTGTCAATTCAATACTCATTTCTAATTTTGGTTGATCCAAATACAGATTATTTGTCAAGGAGTATAGTTTAAAGATTGTATATTGTTTACCACCTTTCCTCAGAGGCCCACTTATGGGTAAAATGAATTTACCTAATCTCTGGTTGATTATAAGTGATCATAGCTTGGTAGTCATTCTCAAGAAGCAATGAAAAATCCTATAAATATTTTATGTTCAGTCAAAGTATGTCCAAAGTTCGTATATAAAACTGATTGTGAACTGATAAAAGGGAAACTGTGTGAAACAATTAGTAAGGGGGTGCTTCTTCAAATTGTAACATAACATTGCAGAACAGTAAAATATTTTTTTATCAAAATTTTCAGCAAGAGTGAACAAGAAAGCAATTTTACTATTTGAAAATAGTATAGTGCGACTGTCATCATTGAATACATGATGAAACATTTTTGGCAATACAGTGAGCGTTTAACTCTAAAAAGGGAAAAAATGATGATTTTGGCCATCATTTTTGTTCAAAGTTGAGGAAAGTGTGCTGCAGTGCTTTTATAGCCAGTAAATCTTTAGTCAATTAGTGCAGTATATTCACCACTATGACATGAATGGAGGCATTTGTGAGCAGTGCATATTTTTTGTTGTCAAATGGATTTAACTTACTGATTGTATTGAGCGATGCACTCCAAGGTTAGATACAGGGTAAACGTTTTATTGACAGTTGCTAAGTTGAGCGATAACTTGCTTTGTATGTCTTCTAGTTGGAAAACATGTCAATTGAATAATTGTCGGAGGCAATGCGTTTCTAAACTATTTGCCATGGAGATTGATATGTCATGTATATTTTAACGACTTGGTATGAATCTTATCGCGTGTTTTCCCGTTTTCCACATGTATGCATTTGTACACTACTAAAGTACTCAGGTTAAAAACAATTTTTTACCTGAAGAGTATCAGATAAAATGTCTTTTCATTGGGTTTTTTATTAGAGTTGAATCATTTAAGATAAGTACATCACTTCTTATGGTCAATTTCAGAAGACTGATTATGTTAGAAATCTGTGCCAAAATTAATTACAAATACAACAGTGGTTATTCTCAATTTTGTCTTTCCTAAACTTATTGACAAAAGTATTTCATTTAAATCTATTTCTTTTTATCGTTTAAGGACAAATTGCATTTTTGGTTATTTGTTTTTCAGCTTGAAGAAGAGCGCCTAGCAACAATTGAGAGAGACAACAGAATCTTATTAGAGAAGATGTCTTACATTATGCGAACCAGGGGAAGAATTGACAATAGGAACAATTATGAATACAAAAGGTGAGAACCAAACATAGCTTCACTCTAATTGTCATGAGGAATATTGTTAACTGTCCTATTGCACAAAAACTGGCCACAGACAACAGATTGATAAATAACTAATAATAATAATAATTTTTACTGTTTTATTGGACTATCTGCGTTCCGTAGATCCAAGACACTCGTGAAATATTTGCGTGTGGTGAAAAATTTTCAATTGTGGAATGGAAATAGTGAATCCGTCACCAACCAATCACTTCAGTGGCTTCCATTTTACTAAGGTATACCAGAAAGATATCAAGCATACTCATTAAACACATTTTGCGTGGTCTTCCATGATTCTTGTATCTACGGAACACACCCCAGGTGCTCATTCAACACCTCAGGGGTTCAACAACAAATGTTTGGGTTGGGTTGCATAAAATGTTAAAACTCGTACACTGCATGCTGGATGACATGGAGGTACAGAATAGTCACTTAGATGGTCCCGGATTTTGAGAACCACTTTCATGTTTGTTATTCAGTGAAGAAAACTGGTTCACCAAGATATGGGACCCGAACTATTACCTTAAGGTACATGGTCTATAACCATGTAATTGTTGTTGTCTAACGTATTGCTTTTATACAACCACTCCCTAATGTCTAACTCCTTAGGCAAAATTTATGTTGCCATATAGTCTTGTGTAAAAACATGCCTAAAACTTTTTTTAAAAACATCCAAAAACCTGATGTTTTATTTGTAAGTGTGTAATTCTGAATAGCAATTTGCCACAGAGTGTGAGCATGTTTTCTCTATTTTGTAACGTAAGACTGCTTTACGGATAGGTTCCACTTTCCATTTTTACCACTTGAATTAATTTTTTTTTCATGAATTAATGTTTTTCTCATGACTTTGGATTGCCTTAATCCAATTTCACAGGAGCGGGTAGGTGCCTGATTGCAATGAGTTTGATTTTATTTCCATTCTTGAAGTGGCCACATATTCTTTGGACGTTTAACTGCGGTTAAACGAACTACAGGCTGACTCTTATAAACTGAGTTTTATTTCATCAATGAGTGAATTGATTATGTGCTGGACCTTGAGTAAACGGATATGAAAACCATGGTTGTTTGAAACATATAATTTATGTGTGTACATTCATCTTTGCACCCATCTGACATTATTGTACTTTCACATATTAATTCCTAATGTATCACGGTTTTGTGATTTGCCTTGAAACAAATCAATAATCCCTGTTCAACTAAACTCTGTAATTACTGAACAAAACCTTCAGAGCTACTGTCTTTGGAAACTCATTGATTATAGATTTGACTGTTTTCCTTGTGAATAGGCTGCAAAGTAGGTTTCTTTACACCTTCTAGTTCGTTTGACTGACACAAAACTTGTTCTTAGAGCACTATATATATTTATGGAACAAAAGTTCCTTTTCAATGAAATAGACAACAGTGAATCAATTGGAACACATTAGCCATGTATGTGGAAACACCGCATTGATCTTTGCTGGTGTACGATACAGAGGCTGCCGATTTCTCATAGTCATCACTATAGGAACAAAACCCTTGCCGAGCAAGCTTAAGTTATGGCAATCTTTTATTGAATTTTTACTGAGATCTGTTTTGTGCCAGATTCTCGGTGATATTTTTCTAAAGTCTTCATTATCTTTTGGGTGCTAAATTTTTAATTCAATATGAAAATCTATAAATCACTGCAATGATTGAGCAACAGGAAACATGTGATGTAGGACTCTTTAGCTTGTGAGAGCACAAAAGCGAGCTGTGGTTAACCAATTTCATATTCTGGTGGTCAACTCGGGCAAAATGAATGGAAGCAGAAATTAAATTCTGTCATTCACAGATGTTATCATTGTTGAACTTTTTATGTGCATTATTTGAACATCCCACCATAAAGGAATGGAGTTTTGACAGTGGTGATAGTAAGAAATTTAAAATATGTTAAATTCTACTGTTTTGAAATCTCCAGCCCGCAAATTCCATGTGAACTGTAGTCGGCACTTCGTGTTTGCATACAATATACTTCATCGTTGTCTGGCAACGCAGCAAATTTCAACATGCGATATAAGTATCCTATAACAAGGAACTCACAATTTTTAACAAGCAAAAGTGTTCAATGTTTTCAATGCGCGTCAATCTTGATTAGCTAATAAGTATGGTATAACGCACCACTTTAGGACGCAATATGGCGGACAGGTGACATGTTATTTTGTCATTTTTTATAAATAATGTACAGTACCTGAATAATTGTGCTTAGCCATATCAAGTTCTTTCCACAGCTAGCAACAGATTTTTTTTTTGAAAACTTGTGGGCATTCACAACAGTGAAAAAATGCAGTTTCGTCACGGAGAGTACATGAATTGAACCTACCAGTAATATAGACCAACAATCATGGACGTATTTTGACAGATGATGAAAACATTTTTTTTTCACTTGCTGCTTACATGTAACCCATTTTGTTTGTGTTTCGTTTAGCCTAAACAGAGAAAAGAGACAGCGAGAGTTGCTACGGGTAACAAAAGAAAACATTGCAATCCTGCAGCGAATAACCAATAGGAAGCCAGAATATGATCACCTGATCTGGCAAGAGGATTGGGAGAAAAATCTGAAATTTATGGACAGTATTTCGGCATATCCTAAACAATGGTGGAAGGTGAGTTGAGATAGATATTTTCTGTGAAATTTTGCCCTCTTGCAGTTGTGATAAAATTTGCTTTTTTATCATCACAGTACCTACCAGTGTTTGTGTTTCCAATATTTACCAGTGTTTAGATGTTAACTTTGACGTGGCGCAAATTACTAGCATGGCACGAACTGATCAGTGTCACTGTTCATTCAGAAAATGTGAACAGGTGCAAGCATTTGGGAAATAGTCGGATATAACATGTCTACATTTTGAGAACCAGTTTTCTCCAATGAATAGCAGGCATCAAACTGGTTCTCAGAATGTGGGCACATTATGTCCGACTATGGCCAGCATTTAACCAAATCTTCAATTTGTACATGTTTGTTATCACTAAGGAATTATACCTGACAGTTTTGTTCAGTTGAGTATAGACACCTAGGTCCTTGACACTTGCTTGGGTTCAGGTGACAAGTTGACACGGATCACAATGATCAGGCATCACCTTTATATTGGATGAGAAATTGACTACATACCTATTTTCGCCTTGTGAAGTTTCAGTTATGCATCATGTTGTGCCTTGTTTTTTGCGATGTGTTAAAAGTGTTGTGCAAAAGTTACGCAAAAATCAGAATGAGCTTAAATCTCCCTATCTGTGGAGGCATGAATTTCATTTGTTCACATTTAATTATTTCACTCTAATGAATTTGTGCTAGAATAACTCCCCACCTTGTTAGAATTGAATTTTTTGTGACTTGACTAAGGCATGTAGGATGCAGAACAGGATTTTGAGGCTGAGGATGTTTGGTTTAAACGAAATCTTTGTTTTACGACTAGCGATGCGTGTCTGCGCCACCTTGCAAAAGAGGTATTGAGGTCGAGTAGTTGTACCTTTTGTTTTCAAGAGTACATATAGTGTTTTATAGTTAGTATTAGAAGAGTGCATGTTTCTTCATTATTCTTCATGTTGGTCTTCTAAAAGTTTTATCTACATTCTCTTGTTCCAATGGGAGACTGTTTACAATGTATGAGCCTGAGTTTTCGATGATACAAGATTCTGATACCATTGTAACTGCGTGCATTTCTCTGATAGGTGTTTGGAGTCAGCGAGATATATATTTATATGATTACTGGTTGAATAGTGTGCGTGTGTTCTTATAGTAGGTAGAAAGAAGACCCTTGTGCTCAAGTGTGCTTAGTGATAGGGTTTCATCGATTTTCCCTTTGCATGATTTTCGTGTTAGAGTTTGCAGAGAGGGTTTCTCAGAGTTGAGTGCATTACAGTAAAATCTCATCAAATTCGGACAAATTTAATAGCCAAAATTGCCCTTTTCATATTTCAAGGGGGAGTTTTAACATTGCTGCGAATGTGCACAGTTTTTCAAAACTTCGTATGATGGTACATAGCTGTGATATGAAACTTGAACGTGGAAAGAGCATTCAATTTGGTGCTGTGAATGTTTCATGAAAAAATGATAAAATTTCACTTGTCAACCGTATTAGATCCTAAATTGGTGAGATTTTACCATATTTGAAGTTGCTGTAATCAGGGCAATTGAAGACTTGTCACTTTTGAAACTGAATGCCTAATGTATTTTTAAAACTTGGATATTCTTGTGGGGTCTGGCATCTTGTCATGCAGGTATGGAAAAGGATATTTGAACGAAGGCTTCTTCCTAAACTTTAAAAAAAATTGCTTGCAGTCTGGATAATGTCATTAACGATTCTTACGGCAGTTTCATTTCACTCATCTTGAATGATTTATGGTCCCCAGACAAGCAAATTACCTGCATCGCTGGTTATTAGCTCAATCAATAATTGCCTTAATACAACATGCCTTACCAACAATTACGGTATTTGACCAATCATTGTTTTGTCTTTCTGCCTCACCGTGGCGCTTCGACTTTTTGAAGGCAGCCTCTGCCTTTGTATTTAATCCGTGTTTAATTTACTGGGACCAGCCACAAATAGAATGGTGACAGGTTGTCAGTGATTGATACATTTGTAAATACAACTTGCTGAGACAGATTTCACTGGTGACGAGTTTCTATGGTGACATAGTTACAGAGTCAAATTTTCTCAGGGACATGTTTTATTTTACTCAGAACCAGTTATTATTTTGTTGTTACTAAAGAGCCTCATTCTGGTTCTCTCTCTTGTCTGCTGATGTTATAAGTTGTGTCACATACCAAACAAAGTTATCGCTCATCATTGGTGTTTCAATTTAATATTGACACAGCCTGTAAATGACACTATACATTCTTGGGATAAATTTACAATGTCATCATCTTTTTGACAGGAAACTCCGCAATCAGCCAGAAGCAGTGCTCGATCAGAGAAGAGGGAGAGTAAATCTAGAGAACAGAAAAAAGAGGAGACTGTGGATGAGGAAGATGAACAAAAAGAGGAAACAGAAGACGAACAAACACAACAGGAAGTGAAGCAGACGGAGGAGACAGAAGACCAGGAACAAAAGGAAGTGGAAACTGCTTAAAATACACCGTCTGCTTGCCAGTGGGCCTAAATTAGCCAATCCACTCTCTGTTAACTCATTTCTGTTGGTTGGTTACTGTTTTAGTGAGGCATGAATTAACTTCAATGATTACTCATTGATTTTAGCTCATGCTTCACATACTGTGGTTTAAATGTTGCTCAGAAAGTTTTTATTTGGTTAAGGGTATAGTGATCTGCAGTCCTTTATCATGCGAGAGTGTACTAAGGCTATGCAATACTGTATACTAAGAATGTATGATTGCGGTGATTGAAGCTTTAATGATGAGTGCTAAAATAAATCAATTAGTTCTAGAGGCTCTTCAGTGAAGTAAGAAGATCTAATTCAATTGATTAATTTTTTTGTATTCAATTCTTCAAGTGTGGTCAGCTGAAAATCACAGAATTTTTATGATGGATCTTTCCATTTATGCTATCGACATGTTGATTTCTTCCTCGCGTAGTTCTTGTTATTTGTGTCGTGATGTTGTTGTTGTTGTTGTTATTGAGAGTTTGTGATTGGTTGTCAGCTCAGAAAGTCAGAGCAGATTTGGGAGGGTAAAGTTAAGGGGAAGTATGGTTTGAAAAGATTCATTTTTCATAAAATGGGTATATAGTTGGAGCATTTCAGCGCATTCATTGTGTGTTTGAAAATACGTCTGCTGCAGGTCCTTGGGGCTATGTTCTTGAAGTTCAGAAACTCACACCAAAATCAGTTTTGTTTTGGTCAGCACATTGGCCCACTAGATTTAGAAACAATATGGATTTATTTACTAACATCACAAATAAGCTTCGAGTACCCATGAACTCGGTGCATATTTAATGAGCTGACTTCCGTTCACTGCTTTTGTTTCATTGTTGTTTATCACAAGAGATTCCAGTGTTTATCTTAGATAGGTTAGAGTAGAGTGTCCATGCAATTTAAGTTTATGTGCTACATTATGCTACAGTAGTATTGAAACTGAATGAAAGTTTTTGTGAAAAGATTAGCAGTCCTCTTTAGAGACCTTTTGATAAAATGTCATGTCTTATAAACATAATCAACTGTTTTTAACAAAATGGATGTGGTTTATGAGACTAAGGGCATTCCAGAAGTCTTTATTTGCGTAGAAGCGTTAGTTTGTGCGCACTCAAATATTTTGGAATCTTTCTATTTGCAACAACATGTCAATATCAAAAATGATGTAAGCTGGTCCTGACATGGAGCGATTTTGTGTAATTTCCACCTGATGATAATGACGAGCATTATCTGAGGTACAATCACATATCTAGAAGTTAAGTATAAACTGCTGAGAAGTGTATTTTGCTCAAGTTCAAAAGGGTAATGTGTTATACATTGAGAACATTTTTATGGGAAATTCTACAAAGGTTTTCCTTTAGTATTTAAATACGATTGAAGCTTAATGTGAATTTTATGTAAAAATCTCATTTAAGTTTTTGTATGAATTCTTTTCATGGTGAATGGAATTTTAAATTTTAACTTTTAAAAATATATATTTTAAATATTATTTTTACTGCTTTAATGTTTTTGGTACTGATTATATGATTTTGCATCATACAGAACGATTGTGCATCTTTCTTGTGAAAGGATATACTGGTACTGGGTGTCACAAAAACGACCCACTTTTTGGCTTGCAGTATCTCTGATTAATGGATCAATAACCATAAAAATTTAGCGTAAAATAACTTGATCCTGTTTCTGTTAAGATAAGAAATACCAAAGAAAACCATTGGGTAAACAATAATAACAAAATAAACAGCCAGTTAACGGCCATGTCAGCTATTTCTACCTCAGTGAGCTGGATGTGGTGTCTCTTGTCTCTTCAGTTGGGGAGACCAGGACTGGTTGGGCCTGGGAGCATGTTCAGAAATTGGACATATCTGGCACAAAAACCAAGATACAGTGTTGGCCTGTTGGGTAACGTTTACAAATGAATATTGAAAATTGAAACATGGATACAGTTTCTAATAACATGTTTCAATCTAAGTTGGAAAACAGTATATAAAATATAAGTTTTAGAATTCAATTTTAAATGAATCTGGGAACTGGCACACTTACGCGTACTGTTCACGGTCATTCAGAATTCAATATAGCCGACTTCTGGAGGTACACTTTAAATTGGAAAGCAAAGGTTCAATTTCGTTACTTGATAGCAAATTTCTCGCTTCTATTTGAGATCTCACAACATGCCTTATATTTCACTAAAAATATGCCTGTATTTAGGTGGAGACGAGCGCTTCCAAATTATGCACCGTCATGAATAATACAAGGGTATGCCACGCGATATTTCTTGAATGTAGAACTGAAAAGATCAGATGCGGGCTCATTGGCTTACATGTTACTTTCTGTCGTTCAGTGGATGGTGAATATTAATCAAGGTAACTATAATTAACGCAATTAACGCGGGTAATACATTACCAATCAGGGATCTGTAACATGAAAAAAAAAAACAATTGCGTTCCCTGGCAAGAGTGTGGCGAATCTATCGATACTTAAGTTAGACCTATCCGGCTAATTGTTCTCCATAACAATACAAACAATAATGAAATAAAAATACGCGTCAACAATATGTCATTCGATGAAAAGGGTAATTTAATAAACTAATTTGGTTAAAAATAGAAACAAACGAGTTAACGATAGTTTTTGTCAGAAGAGACAATAAGTCTATTAATGACATCACTAGTAACACGCTCCTACACAGCTGAAACAGTTACTACCAGAATCGTTCGTTATATTACCGGTACTATAAAGGTTGTTTTCGTATGATAAAAGCGGCTCCCAAAGCCTTCATTATGCGACCAACGGCTCAATACTTTATTTATCCATCCGTCCTTCTGCCGGTCATGATGCATCCATGCTCCCGTCCATCCGTCCGTCTGTTCGTCTGTGATGCATCCATTCGCACGTCCATCCTCCATCTGTTCGTCCATCTACCTATCTTCTTTAGAACTTCTGTAACGTTCCTGTACAAATCTTTACTTCCCATTATGTATGTAATGCCATTTGTCCATATTTACATATTGCCTTTCTTCTTTCCATTTAATAAGTATGTAACATCTCTACTGTTTGCATCACTGAACCCTAAAAATAAACTTTACGCCGGGACTTTGACCTTACTTTTGTCACCAACAAAACGAGTTGGTGTATTTTGATGTTATGAAAAGATCAATATTTAACATTACGAGGTAATCCCGAGCCAAAATTGGATACTATTGCTAGTGAGTGAGTAAAATAGAGAACGAAACAGTCAAAAGATATTCTGATTGAAAGTTTGTCAGAAACTTCGTTAAGTAGTATTATTTTAAGGCATTGTCTAACTTGCAGAAGACTCGACTATTATTTTTTCATGACTGAATTAAAAACCATTTATATAGCAAAATGTTGACTTTGCGTTGAGTTTTTGTTGGCGTTAAACATCAGCGCGCAACATCAAATTTCATGATGACGGGACAGTTTAAATTTACTAGAGAAGAGAATTCTATTATTCACATAAAAAACTTATTTCATAATCCCAAGAACATAACGCTTACACGGTTGTCAAAAATAGATTTTTATATTGATTTGTGTCTGCAGTGTTGAAATGCACGCTGGGGGTAATGGGATCTTGACAGTGGCGCGCTTTTGAGGTCAAATTATACTTTCGTTTATGAGCCTGTTAAGCTATAACAGCTGAAAAACTAATACGGTGATCCGCTATTTTTCAGTTCATTTCGTAGAAAACACGATGAGTGTCAAAATGAAACATGAGAGGAAGGGTGAAACTTTTTGTGTAGAAGCCACACTCTAAATGCCGACGTAACTGAGAAAGTCAATGAACCAGGGAAATAAATTAAAGCAGTTAAAACATGAAATTAAACCGTTTTCAAGAAGATTTCAATCATTAATTTAATTAGCAGTAACTTTTCAGAAAACCAATGTAAATTTCACATTTTTTGTCAGAGGTGCCTCGATCTGTTCAAGTGACAACGGAAAACTCATAATTCTGTGATTCCCAGTGTCTTACAGATTTGTAGAAGACAAAGACCATATTACAAATTTCACTTCCCCCATGATTGCCACCGACAACTTTCATACCCCGCGACCACAACTGATCCCCGCCGGTTGACACAACCCGTTGCCACAATTTTCACATTTCCCTGGTCCCGACACTCTTGAGGGGCCCCCCGGCGGGATCCTTCTATTTTGTGAAGTGACCTAAGCCGTAACTTATTTTCTTAATCGTCCAGCACCGACCGGCTGCGTGGTCATGCAGAGAGTCAACCCGTCGAGTATCGCGAACCTCAGCCATAAAGTGAAGTTGAACACTAAAAAGGTTTAATTTTCCGACAAATATGCTGTGGGACGTTTCTTTCCATTCTGAAACGACATTCACGCACATCACGAAACATATTAAATTATTGTTTGGTGAATAAGATCGTCCATAGCTGAAAAAAGATTGGTTAGAAATTACCTAATTTTATTAACGTGTAATTTGATTTAGTGCTGTGTAAATTTTTATCCACCTGAACGTGATTATTTGAGTGAAACTATAGTCAAGTTTCCTGATGTATTCCAACTAACTCACGCACAGCAGGCTCAGAACGTCTTTGAGTTTATTCTGTATACGTCCACTAGATGGCACTTGCTTTTACAGGTGGCGCAACAGTCGCAACCGCGAATATTTCGTAAAGTGTCTTTTTTCAGGTTACAGCACTTGCACTGAAATATTGACAAAAATAGACTTGCTTATTTTGTCACATTAGGTAAGTGGTTTGACCTGGCACCCACGTGTTCTTTTCCTTTCATATCCATTTTTAAGTGTCACATTTCTGATTATACCCAAACATTGATTGTCATTGTCATTGCATTGGCAATGGCATTGCGATGATTGCGTTGCCATTTCAGGGCATTTGATTTGGCTTTGCTTGGGCATTGCCACTGCCATTGGCATTGACCATTGCCTGTGCAAACGCAACTTGTTGTGAACATTCTCGTAATTGTTGGCAATAACAGTGATCGAGTTCTGTCAGACTGTGCACTGTCTTAGGGCATTGGTCGGATATAGTGGTGTGTTCTTATTTAGAGAACCAATTTCATCCTCTGAATTTGTCGGTGTACTAGCCTAGGCTATGACTAATGTTTTCTCGTTTGACTAACCAACTATAAATAAAATAACTTGACTTGACTTGAATTACGAGTAAATTATCCAGTGATTGGTTCCCTAAACCAGAGCCAGGGGCACGTTACGCCAGACAGTGCTACCATCTCGACTAACCCGAGACGGTGATGTTCCGATGTAGGCGTATGAAGCGCCTACTGTGCACTTCATACGCCGGAAGCTTTTCGGTGAATTGTGCCTCAAACTGATTAAAACATCAAGGTCACGTTGCTATAATAAGTACCTTTTGTGCATAGAGGGACACCTCGATGTCTTTACTTTAATTGTTTCCAACTTGAACAAATACTCCCGTAATGGAACGTTTTTTTCAAGCAGTCATTCGTTCAGTTGCCCAAATTGGCAATTGGCCATTTTAACATTGCACGTACCAGGAGCGCAGGCAGTGTAAAAATAGAATGCTCAGTGTAAAAATGGCCAGTTGCTGATTTGGGCAACTAAATGGAGGAGAGCTCGAAAAAAACTTGACTACGGTAGTACTTGATGGTGTTGGTAGGGATTAAAGACATCAACGGCCTCCTAAGGTGTCCCTTTATGTACAAAAGATACTAATAGAAGCGTGTATAGTGAGCATCTGCCTTGCCGCAAGCATTCTAAAAATGGACACCTGCCGAATTGGCCAACTGAACGCGGACTACTCAAAAAAAACACGATTACGGTAGTATTTGTTCGAGTTGGAAGGAATTCAAGACATCAATGGCCTCCTGAGGTGTTGCTCTATACACAAAAGGTACTTACATGTATAGCAACGTGACTTTGATGGTTGAATCAGCGTGAGGCATAATTTGCCAAAAAGCTTCCGGCATATGAAGGCTTGTGGGATGACAACTGTCTCTACTGCTAGTTGAGATGGTGGCACTGTCTAGGGTTGTGGCCATGCCATTATCAGTTTGACAGCGATAGCAAGGGGAGACTATTGGCAAATCAATGTTTATGCAGTCCAGCCCTGTTGCCTGCGTTTATCTGATAAGATCAAGTAATCCCACGTAAATAGCAGGCTGGCGCTAAGCGATTTTTAGAAATGCAATTTGCAAACAACTTTCAATAAATGTTGTTAAGACGATATGCTATTACCAAAACCAAAAACCTTTGACGGAGAAAAAGGGTTGACTTTCAGAGGGCTTAACTTTCACAAACTGATTAATTTGTGTGGCTGTAAGCTCTGGTTCATCATTGTGGACCAACACAAAATGGGCTAGTTTGGCAAGTTTGATCAAGTGTGATTCTAGAGCAGACCCTGATATTGGAAATTTCTTGGTTTTTTACAGTCCAGGGGACTATACGTAATGGCTTTACCAGACCAGTGCCCTCTCTGAGTATTGGTATGTGTATTCACTATTCACTGATGGGTATTTGCTATTATTCGTCACTATTAGTAATGTCCCTAATCTGTGCTGTCTCCTCTTGGCGTGGCTGACAGATGGGTAACCTCCCCATAATCTTTTGTTCATAACTGTTTGAACTTTTTTACATCTACTAATAGAGTTAATCAATTTTATTGATGGAATAAAGGACTATTTAAAAAAAAGTTGGTTACGGGAGTTTAGGTTCGAGTTGGAAGGATTTAGATAATCCAACTGCTTCCAAAACGATCCATCTACAATTATAGTTTAGCTAGGGTTAAGAGAAATTTGCAGAAAATCTTCCAACAAACAGGCTGGATGAAGATGTGCTGTCACCTTTGATAATGTAAGAGAGTCTATCATTATGTCTAGACACACTCATCCTCAGCCATAGACATAGAGACACTATGTGTCTATGGTCTTAACACTGTCACCTTTGATAATGTAAGAGAGTCTATCATTATGTCTAGACAGACTCATCCTCAGCCATAGACATGGAGACACTATGTGCCTATGGTCTTAACACTGTCACCTTTGATAATGTAAGAGAGTCTGTCATTATGTCTAGACAGACTCATCCTCAGCCATAGACATGGAGGCACTATGTGTCTATGGTGTTAACACTGTCACCTTTGATAATGTAAGAGAGTCTATCATCATGTCTAGACAGACTCATCCTCAGCCATAGACATGGAGACACTATGTGCCTATGGTGTTAACTTGCAAAATAATTGAGTGTATCTAAGATGGTCTCAGGTGGTGGCACAAACCAATTTTGGATGCCATATTTTTGAAATCCTGGACGAACGCTTGACATTTCTCCATAGTACCCCAGAAATCTTGCCCTAATCTGGATCTGTGACTTAATTGTTCCTTTCAGTTTTTGCTCGTTTCCATAGATGGCGTTCAAGTTTAGTGGTGCCCAAGATTACAACCCTCATAAAGGGGAGAGAGAAGGGAAGCTCAGAGAGGTGGGGCACCAAGCAGTCTGGTCACTCTCATCATGTAAATTAGGTAAGTTGCTCAGTGAATTTCTTTAAAACTTGCAAGATTTGTAAATCTTTCTTTTTTCAATTTTACAATTAAAGACATAGAAAATTTGACAATTCTTCACCTATTTAGCACACGAAATGGCTCACAAGTTAAATTTTTTAATACATGGCAACAAGTACTGGGACAAAATTGAGTGAAATGACGCGAAAACAGAATTCTGGGCCATTTTGTCTGTTCTGTTTGTTGGGTTGACAATGAGTGCATTTCCCCAGTGCAAGTTCTTCTGTGCAACTTTCCTTCACAGGACAAATTACTTGTGTCATGTGAGAAATGATTCAAAGGAAGTTGCTTTTGGGTTGTGTTGTAGGCGAACCTCTCCATTTACACTATGCTGAGTGAGCACACTGTTGTGACTTTCTCTTGACACACTTCAGTATACTGGTGCAAGTTGCACTACCTCAGAGCTCGGCGCTTATCATACTGTCAACTCGCCTAATGCAACCTGGCAAAATTCCCAGGTCACCAAGTCTCCATGGATGATGAATAGTTGGCAATAGTCGTAAATAAGAAAATCAGGATAAAACTGGTCAGACAGAGCAAATATCTATAGGAACACCCAAAAATGCCCTTGCAGTGGTTCATGAACTTTTTAGTCACACGGGAAATTTTTCAAAGCAGGCGATCAGAAGAACACGTTGTCTGTGCATGCACCATGAATGGGTCCTTATGGTTTTGCTTAATAATACCGCCTCCCATCTGTTTACTACCTGTAGTATTTTGGGCATGTGCTGTGATGTGTGCACAATTGTGGGAACTTTATGGCGACTTGAGATTTTTACCAGGTCACCAAACAAAATCTGAGGTCACATTGGCAAGCTGTAGGTAACCAAGTTGAGCCCTGTCTTAGAAGTGGGATAGATTGTCTCTGTTGCAGTGGTATCAAATTGCGGCAGTTTATTTTTGTTAGAATGATGATTTGTGTTCAGTCATTTTACTCACTGTCAAGCCACAAACTAAGGGTACTTCCCTTTGTATGTATAGGTTTTGAAGCAGCAGAGTAAACACATTCTATTTTAAACACCATCAGGTTTTGGAGTTGAGCAGTTAAGAGATGAATCACTTGACACATATTGGCAGTCTGATGGTCCTCAGCCTCACCTAGTCAACATACAGTTTCGTAAGAAGACAACAGTCAACAGCTTAGCCATCTACACAGATTACAAGGCAGATGAGAGTTATACACCTAACAAGTGAGTATTTCTTTAGTGTATATTCAGCCAGAGTTTTATTTGACTATTTTATGACGTGAAGGGACTTAGAATGTTACTTCCTTGAATTGGTTATTTGGGTAAATACCCTCCCCTGATTTTTGAATTGTTTTTAGCTGATGCTCAGTTTAATGCACAACCTCTGAGTTTCTCAATTCAAGTTTCCTGGGCGCTAACACCAATAAACACGATATTGATAATTGTTTAAAGGGGTGCTAACTCTATTATTAACTATGTGTAGATCACTTATGTCTTTTAAATAAACTAATATCCCACTACCGTCGTCAACCCTTAAGTTTTGGAAAATATTTGAAATTAAACTCTACTAAATTATAGTAAGCAGGGATAATTCTTTGAACTAGTTATTTTGAAAAAATGACAGGATCCCCTCTGTGGCGCAGTGAGGAAGAGGTTCAACTGAAGGGTTTACTTCTCTGGGAAGTACTAATTGTAGAGCGGCAGGTGACGACCAGTTTTGGTTTGAATCATTTAAACCTGGTTTGGTAATCATGTGATCTCACCAGGATTAAAGTTAAGTTTGGCGATATCGACAAGGTAGTGTTGCGTAATGTTCAGCTAAGACCACTGTGTTCTGTTTTATTGGTATTTGCTGCTAGTAATTAGGTCATTGTAGGTAATAATAGTGGGTGCTACAGTGGAAATGTGACAGTGGTGACTTAAGGTTTTACATGTTGAGAGTTCATAGTCACATTTTTATAAGTTGAGAAATTAAAACCACATTTTACGTGTCGAGACACACAGTCAAACTTCACATTTCGAGACATCAGTCAAACTTCACGTCGAGACGTCAGTCACACTTAACGTGCGTGTCGAGACGTCACAATCACATTTTACATGCCGAGATGCCATAGTCACATTTCACATGTCGAGATGTCAGTCACATTTTACATACTTTTTAAGCACTGTAGTCCCAATTGATATGATGGTGAATCAAAAATTGAGAATGCCAGGGGATGAAAATTTGAGCATAGGAGTCAAATTTGAGTATGGGACTCAAAAAGCCTTGTGATAATGCTGTAATCTATTTAATTTATGTCATTTAACTTTATTATTGGATTTCCCTAGGTTTTCCATTCGTGCAGGTAGCCATTTCAATGATCTATCGGAGATAGAACAGGTTGAGGTGAATGAGACTACGGGCTGGCTATATATACCTCTGAAAGACATGACAGACAAACCCATACGCACGTACATGATTCAGATTGCTGTTATCGCCAACCACCAGAATGGGCGGGATACACACCTACGACAGATCAAGGTTCACGCACCCGTGCAGGACATATCACGTGCTAAACTTCCCAATTTTACCAGCGTTGAGTGTTCCCAATACAGCTGTATCAGGTGATGAAGATAGTGACATTGAAAATGTGAAGGAGTGTTGTCATTTTCAGACTATCAGGCCTGTTGAGACACCCTCGTCATCAAGAGGTTTACACTGAACTGAATCACCTAAATAGAAGATAGGTGGTTAGGCCAAGCTAAAAGCCACAACTTGAGATTGTTTATCTTTGTCACCGTTGACTACTTGTGACAGACTGTGATTATGAAGACTGGAATGAGTGTTGAGAATTCTTGTTCCCGCTTCAGACTGTTGACAAAGCTGTTGTTGGTTACATTTACCATGTAACAGTGCAATACATGCATTGTCGCCTTGTTTTTGTTATTCAGTTTAGGACCCAGGATGGCAGACAAGTGAAATCTTATTTTTGCATTGATGTTTTGAGAAAATTGGTGAAATTTTTATGATCATATAAATGCCTTTGATGCGAGATGTCCACACACAGTCCATTTCATGGGTGACGAGACGACGTCTAACAGTCGGAGGATGGCAATGGGCTGCCAGCCACCCAACAAAGGGCTATCGGTTGCCCAGCTAAGGGGATCATAGTTATGTCGTCTTCTCCCATCTCCCTTCCATCCTGTGAATACTCGGTAGTTGACGAAATTATTGTGAACTGCACTGTACTGTATTTTTGTCATGGGTGCCGACAAATGCAAAGCAAAATTTTTATCTAAACTTACCCGAAAACCATAAGTCATCATTGTCTGAAATGTAACTATGTAAATAATTTTCCAAAAGGCGTACCCCCCGTTGAATTTGATTTTTCACTTTATATCAGTCTGCTATCGTTTGGCTCATGTGACCATATCAAATAGTACAAGAGCAACGCAGAGCGTTGAAATGCGCCCACAATTGCACCGCATACGGTATCCTTCTAGGGTTGTTTATTGGTACCACAAAGTGGCCAGTAGAGAGCATATATGTAGTATGTTGTACTTAGCAAAATGGAAAGGCATGGTCATTGTCTCCTCAATAGGCTAGGGGCAAAATGTGAGTAATCTTCATAATACAAGCACATCCTATACACCAGTTGCTTAAAGCACCACAGAAAC
Organism: Phoronis australis; assembly: GCA_002633005.1. Classification (NCBI taxonomy): domain Eukaryota; kingdom Metazoa; phylum Phoronida; family Phoronidae; genus Phoronis; species Phoronis australis. Next base: position 1,192,758 of record NMRA01000047.1, read on the forward strand.
ATAGAATAAAAACAAATTTACCAACATACGAGATTAGCATAGCATTAGAATGCCAGAAACAAATTTCTACTTGGAACTTTTCCTTCATAGTCACGAAGTAACACAAAGTATACACCTGAAGACCTATGAAAATACAGAGGTCAATGTAAAATACTATAAATTGCCACTAGAGGCAAATACTAAAATTGCCACTAGAGGCATACCGGTAGTCAGAATCATCCTAAAGTCGTCATCGTCCGTTGTCAACATCACATCAATACACTTGCTAAATTTAGTAAAGATCCTGCAAACGGTTTGGGAGATACAACCATGGGCGCAAAAAAAACAAAACTGCCACTAGGAGGTGCCACAGTAGTCCAAATCGTCTGAAAATCATTGTCAGCTGTCTTCCTTATAGTAAGCACATACACGGCAATTTTCACAATCATCCTTTGAGCGGTTTGATTGATAGAGGGGTGGACGCAAAAATACAGACTCGAAAACAGTAAAAATGGCCACTAGGTGGCGCAAACTATGTCGAATCTATCTGAAAACGGGAGGATAGCGTCATCTCACTATTAGGTGCCTACATACCAAATTTCATGAAAATCCGTTCAGGACTTTTGAAGATACAAAGGTAAGCGTAAAAAACTAAAATTGCCACTAGGGGGCACACCAGTAGTAGGATCCGTCCAAAAGTCGTCATCTTCCGTTGTTAACATCATATAAATATACTTACACAATTTCGTAAAGATCCTGCGAAAGGTTTAGGAGATATAGCCATAGGCGCAAAAAAAAAAAAAACAGCCACTAGGAGGCGCCACAGTAGTCGAAATCGTCGGAAAATCATCGTCAACCGTCCTCTACATAGTAAGCATATACATGCCAATTTTCACAATCATCCTTTGAGCGGTTTGGTTGATAGAGGGGTGGACGCAAAAATACAGACTCGAAAACAGTAAAAATGGCCACTAGGTGGCGCAAACTATGTCGAATCCATCTGAAAACGGGAGGATAGCGTCATCTCACTAATAGGTGCCTACATACCAAATTTCATGAAAATCCGTTCAGGACTTTTGAAGATACAAAGGTAAGCGTAAAAAACTAAAATTGCCACTAGGGGGCACACCGGTAGTCGGATCCGTCCGAAAGTTGGCACATGCCGTCCCATTCATGAATGGAACATATGTGCCAAATTTCATGAACGTATGTCAAAGGGTTTTGGAGATAGAGCAGCGGACGCCGGACGCCGGACGCCGGACGCCGGACGGACGGACGGAGATGACGGCATAATGCGTCCACATATAAATATGTGGGCGCATAAAAATTCATGACAGGAAAGGTACATTTGTAGCAAAACAATGTATCAATAACCTGACAAAATCTTATGAACTGTTACACTGTTGTTATAGTTTTCTAAATCGTCTTTTAGTTTTATGCACCTTTTTATTTGTTTTTCATAAAAATCATTGAAGTCCTATCTTTAACAACCCTGTATGCAAAAGTGAATCATTTTAAAGATTTCAGTTTGTGTGGTGCAGAACATTGGATTGTTTTTTGAGTTAAACATTCAAATAATAAAGATGATCAATTTTTCAAGTGAATTATACAACATGTAATTACAAATATCAAATTTTGTAAAATAACTGAATTAACTGCAAAATATCAAGTGCAGTTTCACAAAAAATAACATACAGCAGTTTTTCTGCATTCTTTATTACTCAATAACAACAAAAAACAAAAACTGATCTGCGCAGCCTATATCATGAAAAGTGACTCGAAAGACTGAAGTTTGTTTTTAAGCTCCCACTTCCTACAAATAAAGGTTTGGCAAATGGTCAAGTAAATGAGAAGAGAATGTGCTGTACCCTAAAAATAGTTCATAGAAATTATCTCGCTAATTTATGTGTATGTTCTCAGTTTGTACTTGGCTGAAAATGATAATTATTCTGCAGAAATAGTTCTGTGGAGTGAAGACAAAATTTTTAACTTCAGTCGTTAGTCTCATATCATGTAACAGGTCCCTGAGAAGACATCATCAATGGTAATGTTTTCTACTCTAACCACGCACCCGTTAATGTTTTAGTAGTCTTTGCGCTCAGAGATTAAACACTGAGCCTCGGAGAATTTTTCCTAAAGGCACAGCATTAAAAGGAATGGGACAAAAACATTCATCTAGCGGTAAATTTGCCACGACAGTTATTATGTAACCTGAGTAGCCCTGGGGTTTGTTCCAGGAGACTGACCAAGTTCATTTTTGACTTAAGTTTAAGATTTGTCTCCACACCCGGCAAGAAAGTTAAAAACTTAGGTCCAACTTAATATCTCTTTCTCGAAATGGAGTAGAGACAAATTTAAGTTTTATGTTTAAAATGAATGAAATTTAAGATTTGTCTTAGCTAAGTCAGTTTTCTTGGAACAGACTCCTGTTATACTCAAAGAAATGAAAATATTCTCATTTAATATCAAATACATATAGCAAATTCACCAAATTGTAAGTGGTTTATACTCAATAAGAAAATATTTTAGTTTCACAACTTGTGCGTTTGCACTATCATATGAAATTATCAGCAACCTTGTTTCAGTTATAACAAATTGGAGATGGCACTAAGTGGCATGTCAGCATGGAAGAGGGNGGGGGGGGGGGGGGGTCAACTCCTGGAGGTCTAATCTTGCAACCACAAGTACATAAATTTGCACTATCAGAGAATGTCAGGTACCACTTCCAATAATTCTTTGGCCGCTTGTGACACATTTGAGTTTTCAGTTGTGGAGAGCACTGTAAAAATGTCACCACGAAGGACACGTATTCATCAATTTGTACAAAATGCATGTTCTAAGTGACGAACACAAGTGATACTTGACCAAGAGTAACCAATTGACACTACATCTACTATAAGCAACAGCAGATTTTTTTAGCAATTCTAATGGGAAATGAAGGTACTGTACAAGCCAAAAGCATTTGAAATGACCCGGAATTTCCAATCACGAGCGGAAGCCGAATTCATCATCACAATAGTCTTCCCTCGTGACCGTGAATGATGTGGAATTAACAGTAGAGTTGGCAAAGTGGCCAAGCCATGTTGTAATCAGAATGTTGCTGCCCTATTAGTCGTTACCCAAAATTTTTGACGCTAACACAATAAGGAGTGATGACGGGTAAAATTATGGTATTTTGCCCGACTACTTTGTCTTGCGCTGCACCTTGCCCACAGATTGAAGTGCACCATACAAGTTTTCTGGTCTACACTGTAAACCTACACAATGTTGACCTTCCCCTTCCCCCGCTACGTTGCGGTGTTGTCAAATCTGATCCACTGTTAAAACCCTGGTCATCCGACTCATCACTTGACTGCATTATGATATTTGAAGAACTAGGTGACGGTGCGGGTATCAAATCCAGGCTGCTGTCCAACGCACAAACCTCAGTGAGATCTGGAACAAGAGCTTCTGTCATCGTCTCGTTTTTTCCCAGGCTCATCTTGAGTGTGTTTAGTAGTAACTGCCTAGGGCTCAGACGGTTCCGCTGCAGTCCTGGGGACCGTTCGTTGGCACTCGCAGCTCTGAGGCCACCATTACTAGATAGAACACCTTGCATACGGTGTACATTAGGCGGCGAGGTCATGCCTGCCAGAGAATTTTGATCCAAATGGTGAACAGTGGGAATGCTCCTGCCCAGTGTCATTTGTGGAACCACAAATTCAGGTGAGGCACCAATGAACGACTTTTTGACTGGTTCAGAACCTCTCTTCTTCCTGGGATTGCAATTCTGTACTTTACCAGCAGGCTTCAACACAAAGTCACTGTTCATCTCCTGCAGAGGGGTAACGGTCATCACAGATGGCACCTCCGCATGATTACCTTTGTACACACTTTGCTGGGGTTCCAAAAAATCATCCCCATCGAGTTCCCTGTCGTTCTCAAAAACGGACAGGTTGATTCTACATAGTCTATTTGGACTACTAGAGTTATCTTCCCCTGCTGCTAGTTCTGTAATACTGCAATCTGGCTCTGCATCCACAGTGCCGGTTCCCAAAGTCACATTCCGTTTGCTGAACTTGTTTGTCAGTAATTCATGATTGTCATAAGACTTGTACAGAACAGCCGACTCTCCGCCCTCTGTGGGTATGTCGCTTGACACGTGCAACGAGGACAGCTTAGCATTAGGTTGCGTCTTGGGAGAGGAAGATGGTGGTGCCAGCACTTGCTGCCCAGCACAACCGAAACTCGAGAACATCTGCAAAGACTTAACGTCAGAGCAGCTCGCAGACTTAGCCATACCTGCAACAAGCAGAGATTAAATTTTTAAATGATTTAACGAGCCTTCAATATAAGCCAACCCTTATAAGGAAGCTTTGTCAAGTTTATATGCTTAATTTAAATGACTAGACAGAAATCTATCCAGAACAACACTTTCGACATTTACACACCGAACCTCTGAGGTGCTATTGTACTTGTCTATATGACCAGCATGGACATTGTGAACTGAACAGAAACTAAATAGATTCATCACTAGATTCCAGTTTGTCAAGTACACGTGAAGACGAAAACAGCTCTATTCAATAATAGAAAGCAGTGACCCAATCATATACAACAACAGAAAAGGAACCCGCAGTTTTTCAACACAGCCATCTGACAAATACCTTTTTTGATATCCGAGTAGTTTTCACTAGGAAGTTGTTTCCCTCGATGCCAGATGCTGTCGTGAGAGAAGATGACGTGCGGGTCGATGACTCCAACGCAGTTCTCGCGGAAACCATGAGGGCCTACTTCCTCCCGGCGTGATGAGTTACGTCCTCGTACGGATACGAAGTCTATGTGCCTCCTGGCCTCGTAAGACAGGTCTTTGAAGGAGACTGGGAGAAGGTGGGCTTGCTGGAATGTAATACATTAACCCTTTAATGTGATGTAGGACTCTAGGGAAAGACTCAAATTTGGCTAAACTCAAAGCATCACATCTGAGAAATGGCCGATTGCAGTAATACGAAAGTTTCATATCATGTTTTGAGCTATGTTCTCCTAAACGACCCATTTTTGACGATTTTCACAAAAAAATCAACAAGAGCAACGCAGAGCGTTGAAAAGTGTAAGAACATACATGCCAAATTTCACAATCATCCTTAGAGCGATTTGGTTGATAGAGGGGTGGACACCAAAAAACAGACTCGAAAACAGCAAAAATGGCCACTAGGTGGTGGAAACTACGTCCAATCCATCCAAAAATGGGAGGAGAGCATCACCTCACTAATAGATGCATATATGCCCAATGTTATGAAAATATGTTGAGGACCTTTGAAGATATAGAGGTAAGCGTAAAAAATAAAATTGCCACTAAGGGGCACACCTGTAGTCGTATCCGTCCAAAGTCCAAAAGTTTGCTCATGCCGTACAATCCATGAAAGGAACTAAGTGCAAAATTTCATGAACATATGTCAAAGGGTTTTGGAGATAGAGCAGCAGACGCCGGACAGACCGATGCCGGACGGACGGAGATGATGGCATAATGCGTCCAAATATAAATATGTGGGCGCATAAAAATTGCACAAAACAAAAACGAAATGTACTATACCAAATGAAATTTCGTCATGTTTTTGATACGGTTGTTTTGTTATCATGAATGTTCTGTTCTTTTTTGCTTAATATTACCAGATTGGTGTTACAAGTCAAAATCAAATTCTACAGGCTTTCTGTTTGACTTCTTTCAGATTATATACTTTAACAGAAGTAAAATCTAAAGTTTTGTGAATATATGGTTAAATACACGGAATAGTCAAGTCGCACATAACATTTAGATAGAGCAAACATACAGTGGCACTGAGTCCTACATAACCTTTAGATAGACAGAGCAAACATACAGTGGCACTGAGTCCTACATAACATTCAGATAGATAGAGCAAACATACAGTGGCACTGAGTCCTACATAACATTCAGATAGACAGAGCAAACATACAGTGGCACTGAGTCCTACATAACCTTCAGATAGATAGAGCAAGCATACAGTGGCACTGAGTCCTACATAACCTTCAGACAGACAGCAAGCATACAGTGGCACTGAGTCCTACATAACCTTTAGATAGACAGCAAGCATACAGTGGCACTGAGTCCTACGTAACATTCTGATAGACAGAGCAAGCATACAGTGGCACTGAGTTACAATGAGCCTGGTTGTTAATGTCTCAAACCAACTTAACTGCACAGAAGTCGTGTCGGTTTTATCAAAACCACAAGTCTCGAAACAACTAAACTGTACAGAAGTCGATTTGGTTTTACCAAAACCACAATTCTCGAACCAACTAAACTGTACAGAAGTCGAGTTGGTTTTATCAAGCTTCGGTAACACCAAATGTTCGTTGTGATGCAATTTCTCAGTAATTGTTATGAAAACTAAATCACCACATTAAAGAACCCAAACAAAGGGTTTCACCCTGAAACACGAAAAAACAACATTCAAAAATGGCTTCAAGGTCAACAAAGCACGACAGCAACTGTTAATTTTTCAAAAACTTTTCATCGTAATATTATAAATGAGAGTTGTCTACAAGCAACCTACTACACAAGATTACAAGGACTCAAAATGATGGCCTAACTTCAGCATTCCTCAAACTTTCTGAAAAAGTGGCATTGGTCTTGGACAGGCACCAAATAACATACACACCTGTAACAGCTCACAACACACATGCAACCTTTTACTAGGTCACCAGAAAGTGAACAATGGGGTTAACAAGGTGCAGGTAGGGTAACCTCTGACCCTTAGTTCAACCACCAATGCGGATGAGTCCAAAATGTTGAGGGAGAGCAAGTCACAAGATAGGTGTAAAGAAGTCTACAGTACTCCACACAATGACTGAGGGGCATCAAAATTTCAGTTTTATAAATGTTACAAATCGTTACTTGACGATTTCTCTAAAAAAACACTATTATATCAGTTATGACAAATCATAATGTGACCGTTTAATTAACAAGTTGGTCTCCGTGGAGAATTTCTGTGTTCTTGATGTAGCTTCTTCAGCTGTTAGTGATTGTAGCATTCTAGTACCGCACATCGCTACTGATCAAACGACAAAAAAGCATAACGATTACTTCCTGTTATTACCTCAGCAGCCAGCTTGGTGTCTGTAGCGTCTCTTACATGGCTGAGACAGATGTCCACACCACACACAAATTCTGTCATCATCTTATCCATAAGGCACGTGCGCAACTCGCGCAAGTACAGTACCCGTCTAGCTGCCGTCAACAAAAGGTAGTGTGGCAGAGGTCGCTTCTGCCACACGGCTTGATCCTCCTAGAATGACAACCAACTTTTATGATGCAATGGTAGGTGAGAAAGCAGACTACTAACGCTACCTGACGGCACTTTGTCATTTGTGTTATTTTTGTTGACAAATCGAAACAAATAACCTATCATTCACTGGACAAACTAAAATTTTGCATGTACAGAAAGTAATGACTACGACCATTGAAAAATCTTCAAGTGTATTGCGCTAAAAACAGATGAACACAGGGTTACAGATATTTCACTAAATATGTTGGAAAATTATAAAAAATCAGCTTGAAGCACAGAACACATGCCGAGCCAAAGAAAGCTCAACAGCACAGATGCATCACAAATATTGCGCACAAACACAACTAGCCTGGGGTGGCCCAGGAGTTACTTTCTCCATTCCAAAAGACAGTCCCTGTGCCACAGTCTTGGCCTTAGTCAGCTGTGTACATCAATTCGCACACGGCTCTCCCAAAATACCTCCATGCACTCCTTGCGCACATGTGTCGTGTCAACCATCTCTGGTGATATGTTGAGGTAATGGAAAAGACACGTGGTCAGACTGTTGACGTAACGCGGCAGGTCTCCGTCATGTTTTAGCCGGTAGATGATGACATCAGCAACTTGCGTGTCAAAAACGTTGACCATCTTCAGATCGTACTGGTGATATAACATGTCGGACACAAACCTACAGTCATGACACACCTACAGCAATAAACAAGACAGCATAAAGTAATGGTGTTTCCATATTGTTGGTGACATGTCAAACAAATTCACGTTTCCTACACACATCATGTTTTGAGTAAGAATTATTCGCTTCTAACACAGCATAAGTTGATAGCATCACATGACATACAATTAAATCTGAAAAGATCCATGTCTTGACTGAGGGATTTACTGAAACCCTTGAAGTCAACTGAGTTATCAATGTCTGCATGGATTGCAGAGTCCTGAGTTTGAGCCCAGTTGTGATAAAAAATCTTTTGAGTTAACTACAGGTCACGTGATGTGACAGATACATGGCGTGCAAAATACTAATAATTCCTACTCATATCAAACCAAAATACAATTTACAGCACATTCATATATTGTGTTTTCACTTCTGATGCGTTAGCCAGGACATCACCATGATTTTCCACATGCCCAAAATTCCAGGAAGACTTACTTCCATTTTCAACACTGACCAAGGATAATAGATTTATGGTGTGATGTCTCATGGAATGTTGGCTGTGAATCATTGTTGACAACCACCTAATGCCCACTAATTGGGGGAAGTTACAGTTGCACATGAACTTCTTTTCTCATTTCCAAAAATTTCCAGGTTTTGCAAGACTAGTGGGTACAATGCCATTCAACAGTGAGAGGCCATACTGGTGCAAAAGTAATGAAATGAACTGCGCAAAAAAGTAAAAAGTAATGTCTTGATTTATTAGACAACTCTTATCTCAATACCACTGAGTGTAAACTTGCATGTCATCAACTGAACAAGGACTTGTGATTTTCTCAAAAAATTCGGTCATCCTGAGTACCTGAGCTGGCTATTCAGGATGGCCAACCGCAATGCAATTGCATTATGGGTGTAACTGCTCTGTTGTCAATGGTTTCGATCTAGTTTGGATTAACAACTTCCCACAATCCACTGCAAGGTCAAGTTACAGTTGATAGCTTGTTTTTTAAGGTTATTTGGGACCCTAGAAAATTGAAATTAGGGTAACTTTAAAAAGTTGTATCTAAGAAATGACGCATTTGATTCAAATGAAACTTTCACATGCTATGTTCTATGCATTGTTCTCCAAATCAGAACTTGCATATAGAATTGCTTTTAAAATGTTCCACTTTAGCATCAGGGGCTATGAAAAATAATACTTTTAAGATTTTCATGAAAAAAATCAAAAGATGCATAAAACATAAAAAGCTGTATCAACAGCATTTCTGCGGACATTTCATCTAATGTCTCACATAATATGATTGTGTCATTGATACCATTGTCCAACTATGACAGCGTACCTTTTTTGCTAAGACAGTAACAGATTGGTACTAAAAGTTAAAAATCAAAGTATTACTACCTGTAGAAATTTGGCTAAATGCACATTCTTGTTGATATGTCAAACATAGGTGGCACTGCTCAGGAATATATCTTATGCGAGCTCAGAAGCAAGGTGTATTTTTGTCCCACTTCCCTTGGCGTCGTGGTGTTAATATACCACGGCCCAGTGGAAATATGTTTGAGGTTTGTAAGACCTCAGAGCTAAGACAACATGCAAGATTATGCAACAAAATGGAGATTTTGTCCTACTTTTCTGCTACATTGGAAACCCACCATTGAAACCTACCTTCTGTATAGAAGAGCTGGTGAGAATCTGCCCCAATCCACAGCTGAAACAGTCATGACCTAAGGCACGGATGTCAAAAAGAAAAATGAAGCTCTTTGTAGCAACCTGAAACAAAGACAACTGCTACAGTGTATAGGAACATTAAGATTTTCATGGCCAAAAATACACCATGGTCATGAGGACTTTGCAGTAAATCACAGAAAATCTTATATCACAGTGCCGCTATTTTTGGCATAGTCATGCATGTTTCAGGTGTTGTATTTAGTATCGGTATAAACTGCTGAACGTATGTCTAGTGCTAATAATGTTAAGTGGCACAATTTCAACACTAAGTGTTCAAGGCTTCCTTTTCTGTATTTGACCTTAATCTGTGTGGTTTGAAGCACCCACTAAGCTGAAATCAATACATGATTTATCTAGTCTGGAAATCACCTATCCAGCAAAAGAGACTTTCCATATACAGAAAGAAGACTTGATCAAACTTGAGTGAAACTGATAAATGGGTCCTTCTGAATACTCAAAATTTCATGCTGGAGAATGAACGACTTCGGCATACCTGTACCCAGCACAGTTTACCATCTCGTCCCAGCTTAACTCCCTCCAGAGCAATGCATAATACTGACTGGCTGCTGAGGTAATGAATCTGTAAAATAATCAACACCACGGTATGAAACTAATGTGACAGAAAATAACCCAACTTAAACCAAATAGCATTAATATAATCCGAATCCACTATGCCCTCACTTATCTACAGCAAAAATAACAACATGAATACTAACTCTACACATAAATATGTACATTCTAACAAACTCTTCATATGGCACAACCAAAATCGATCTCAAATAGGCAAACACAGAGAAGAAACTCCCACCAAGGAAAATAAATAGCATCTGTCCAACAGAGAGAATATAGAATCTGTGACCTCGTCATAGTGTATCTAATCTTTAAGGTTATTATGTTCTCACAGTTTTGACGAACAGTGCATAAAGTATAGTATCTGAAAGTTTCATATGAATAGGATCAGTCATTTCACAGATATGGTGTTCCAAATTTAACCAAATTTTGACATTTTTCTAGGATAAAACAAAACCCTAACCACCACAACACTACAACCATTCAATCATTAACTTCATGAGCTCATCTTAAGATTCATTGGATAAATCGTTTGGTAAAAACTGAAACTATATTATTTACTTATTTGTTCAATGAACTCACCACGTCGTCAAACTGCTGGTCAATCTGATCAATGATAACGAAACAGTCTGGCCTCTCTTTGGCGCCCGGGCTAGCAGCAGACTGCTTAGAAACTGTGGGAGGAAATTTGACACTCAGAGAACTGGTAGCATAAAAGCGACCATGACGGCACGCCATTATATGACATACTCAAAGTTTTGAAAACACTCCTCAGTCAACCTCAGCCAAGAGTTTGGTGTGTCGATCAAATCACACAACTCACTCTCCAGTACTGCTCATAAATAATTCATACATTTAAGTACAAATATTATTGGTAATCCAGCTTCTAATAAAACAGAGCTGACCAGTGACAATGTCTCTCACTCCATCTCTGCTTTATTAAATTGGCATACATAATGACTTTTCAGAATTATAATAACATCTGTTAAAATACATGTATGCGATATTTAATTTCGTCTACTTAAAGCAACTCCTTTGATACTTGATGGGAAGATAATTCCAAAATTTGCAAAATGCTTAATGCATTCTGGTTGCACCTATACTTAAAGCTGCATTTGTGCCCCTTTCACTGTCAGTGTTGAACTCTTAACTGAAGTGCTCAGGGGTTTGAAGTATTACCAAGCTCATCTGATCTCGAGTTGTTGCCGAATGAGTCAGCAACTAAGTTACAGGCAATGCGAGCATGCGCCATTTTCGAATTCGAAATTATAGGCCATGCCAATCCCAGAAAACTACGAAACATTTTCTTGAATTACTGATCGTTCTGATGCTGTTTTGCCAATGGAAATAAAATCCTATCATGGTAAGGAATACTATGAAACCAATTTCGATGAGAGTCAGAGTCCTAATTCCAGTTTTATCCAGCTAAATAGGACGGAATGCAGCTTTAATTGAACTGTACTCACACTGTGTTTCCTGTAGTTTGACAGGGCCGGGTCTACCCTTGTCTCCACCTTCTTCGTCACACGAGTAGTAACCACGAGACACCAGATGCGTTCCCGGGTTAAAGTCCACCATTCGACTAAGGTGAGGAGTAGCTATTTTCCGCCCAAGCAGAACGGGACCCTTGTCTCTGTGAACGACCAAGACTGTGGTAACAAAAGCCTTGCCAAAAACACTGAATACTTTCAATTTCAATGTCCCTGTTTGTGCTTTAACAAAATAACATAATACAAACAATTCAATAGAACATTAATGTTTTTATGTCTGAAAAATGCTTTTTAAGATTATTGTTGGATGGGACAGATGTTTTGTATACTAAGTTATTATGTTTTAACCAGTGCTGTAAAACAATAATTTCCGCTGTTTCTTGCGATTTTATTACAAATTGCCAATTCTCGTCATTGTCTTCTAGATGTTCGTTGAAACCAATCGAATACACTTAAACTACTCAGCTATTTAACGTGTGTGTTTGGCACTACTGTGGATGCAGTGGGTTTGACTACATGCTACTGTTTGTCTACAAGCTACTGTTTGACTACATGCTACTGTTTGTCTACATGCTACTGTTTGACTACATGCTACTGTTTGACTACATGCTACTGTTTGACTACATGCTACTGTTTGACTACATGCTACTGTTTGACTACATGCTACTGTTTGACTACATGCTACTGTTTGACTACATGCTACTGTTTGACTACATGCTACTGTTTATTTCTGAAAAAACAGTTTTCTTGTTGGCAATGTGCTTTTAATGCAGACCACGCAATAAATCTCAACAGTCAGAGTTTGTGCACATGGCAAAGATTAGAGACTTATTGCACATCATATGCAAGAGGGTCACACATAAATGCACGGTGTGTCTAAATTGCTCTGTAGAAAGTATCCATACGCTGCACCTGGACATTTACAAGGATCGGGAAATTTGCATTTAAGGTAAAATTTCAGCAATTACAGACAAAATAATTTCCAAAATTGAACTTTTTTCATTTTTCAAGGGCTATTAACATTGTTGTGAAAGCCCACAAGTTTTCAAAATATTTTCTGTTGGTAGCTATGATACATAACTTAGATATGGCAAAGCATCATGCTGATATTGTACACTGTTTATGAAAATATGAGAAAATAAAATTTCACCTGTACACCACATTGTGGTGAACAGTTGAAAATATTTTTTACTTACTCTTTATCAAGCTTGGCATTTCTGTAGTCATCAAGAACATCAACTGTAAAATAGAAGCAAACACATTATGAGACCTCGTACAAATTGCAACTGAAATTTTCTATGTTGCCATAAAATAAATTAACTAACACATCCGATAATACACCATTCACAATTTCTAAAAACAAATGAAAAGAATTGCTAAGCAATGAAAGGCTGTGCATCCAATTATATCAAAGGCAACGCGGATCCGTTTGGTAAATTACAAACACCAAAGCTACAAGGAGCGCTAATTATCACAAACCTTGCCAACAAAAACAACAAAAGTACTGTAAACATTTAAACTGCCACTAAATGCCATTTTGTACCAGTAATTAGTTATTGTAGCAACAATACTTACGTTTGCTTATTTCACATCGAAAGAAATTCCGAAACTTGTCCTTTTTCCCATTTTTAATGACTGCAATGAACAGAGAAAATGATCAGGCTAATAACACATATAAGCAAATAATGCAACAGAAAATCTTGTGAGCGAATCACAGAAACTTTAATAGTCATGCCAGTGACAACAGGACAATCAGTTAAAAGGGGCATTGTTGGCATGAACAGTAACTTTCTGATAACAGTCTCAGCGTTAAATCGAACCTGCAACGGTTGTGGTCACTGCCTAATGCCCTGCTGATGGAGTTAAACCCTACTTGATAAATTACAAAGTATTTCAAGAGCATTTAACTGGTAAAGTCACCGACCATGACGTTAGCATGGCAGACAATAGCCAGAATTGGCAACTTGTAATAAAATCACAAAAACAGAACAGATTTTCGTTGTTTTACAGCTCTGGCCAATCTAACAACAATAGTGCCAAATTGTGAAGCGGAAGTGTAAGACCAAATTTCTGTCTTAAATCTAGAGTAAGCTACTATTCAGGTTGTAGCGTAAATGGCAAAATCTTTGGTACACTCAGTGAGTTTATATCTAAAAATGTCCTGAGCTGCTGATCTTGCTGTGGAAAGCAGCAACACAGGGAACTGTTGCAGTGTCTTGGCGCAGATTGTCCCACAGTCTAATGGAAGTTGTGAGGTGAAAAATCTTTATGGGGGATATGAAAGGATAGTGGTTGTGCTTAGAAGAGCGAGTAGGCAGCGAAGGTATCAAGAAGCCTACAGCTTTGACAGCAACAACCCCATGAACAATTTTGTAAAACAACACGAGTTACATATCTGGATTTCTGTTACCTAACCATCTTTAGTTGAGTTGCTGAAGCCTATCTGCCTATACCTGTCGCACACTCTGGTCTGAATTATGCCAATTCTCTTGATACTGCATTCAGTATGGGTCCGCAACGCCAAAAGCGTATTCGAGGATAGATCTTACAAGAGATTTGTAAGCGATTTCTTTAATTTGTGAGTTACTAACATGAATCTTCATAGCAAACAGTTTCAATTTTTTTTCTTTTGCAGTGATGTTGTCTACAGGTGAATTCCAAAAAGATAAATCAATGTGTATATAGAAAACTAAGATATTTAGCTGAGCCAACAGTCAGTGTTTGACTGTGAAGTTGTTAATGGGTATTGGAAGTTTGGGATGAACATTTCATCAGCTATTTATTCTTCGAGGCAGTAGGTTTGTCAAGGTCATGTTGAAGCTGAGTCAGATTCATTTTTAATTATCAATGATTCTCATTACCTTTTGTACATAGAAGAACCCCTTAGGAGGCCGCTGATGTCTTTAATTCCTTCCACTTAGAACAAATACTCCCGTCATAAAACATTTTCTTTGAGCAGTCTTTTTTCAGTTGCCCAAATCGGCAACTGGACATTTTTACACTGCAAACACTCGTCAGGAGCACGCGCAGAGTTAAAAATGGCCAGTTGCTGATTTGAGTAACTGAACGAAGCACTGGTCAAAGATGGATTATGGGAGTATTTGTTTAAGTTGGAAGGAATACGCAAAAGGTGCTTAAAACAATGTGACTTTAATGTTTTAATCAGTATGAGGCATAATTTGTTGAAAAACTTCCGGCGTATGAAGCTCCTACTGGGGCAAGACTGTCTCTGCTGGCAGTGCCAGTCAGTAGAGACAGTGGAGCTCCTACAGGCGCTTCCTATACCGGAAGCTTTTCAGCAAATTATATCTCGCACTGACTAAAACCTCAAAGTCACGTTGTTATAAATACCTTTAGCGCATAGAGGGACACCTTAGCCTAAGGCTTAGGAGGCTGTCGATGTCTTTAATTCCTTCCAACTCGAACAAATAGTCTTGTTATCAAACTTTTTCTTCGAGCAGTCCCTCGTTCAATTCACAAAATTGGTAGCTTGCCATTTTCACTCTGCACATGCCACGGGATATGACGTCATACTACCAGCCGAGTATGCAGTGTTAAAAATGGTAAGTTACCGATTTTGGGAAATGCTCGAAGAAAAAGTTTGATAACAGGAGTATTTGTTCGAGTTGGATGACATTAAAGTACACCGACGGCCTCCTAAGGTGTCCCTCTATGTGCAAAAGGTATTTATAACAACGTGACTTTGATGTTTTAGTCAGTGCGAGGCATAATTTGCTGAAAACCTTCCGGCGTATGAAGTGCTTATAGGAGCTCCACCGTCCTACTGGCACCACCAGTAGGACGGTGGTCACTGTCAATACTGGGGCCAGCTACAGTGAAGACGGTGGTCATTGTCTAAGACTAAGTGCCCTGCCCCTAGCCCTGGTGCTGTGACCCTATGCCATACTCAAGTGGTCCTTAACTCCTGCAACCTTCCAAGCGCACCGTCCTGAGGTATGCGGGTACTAGTTGGCAGTGCTTCATCGGTATATCATCCCTTTGCTGACTACGCCAATTGTAGTGATAGCCGAGATTACCTGACCTCGGGAATCGAATCAGCGACCCCCATAAAACCGGCAAGCGTGCTAACCATTCAGCTAATAGGCAATTGCACATTAGCGAGTGGCTAACAGAGGCTCATATATGACTCACCGGAAGCACTTTCACAACACCACTTAACCCACCACACATTGTTTTGGAAAAGAAACGAAGATGAAGTAAATATGCAACCACAGGCACACTCATCAGCCGCTCGACATAACACCATAACATATAGTATTGTAGTAAATGTCGACGTCAGTCTCAGCTGTGGCGTCTCTATGTTGTGATGTCCTTTTCATTACAATGTTGGTCTTGGCCTGGTGCGACACCTGATGCCAGAAGTGCCCAGCAGAGATCACCCTGTCATCACATGACCAGTCACCTCTCAAGACCACGTGACAAGATCGTCTGGACCTTCTGGAGTTTGCGGCCGTCCTGTCACAGGACACAGGACCTGTGCCGACGTGATATAACAAGTAAACTCTAGACTTTACTCTTCATCGTGTTCAATAGGCCAAACCTGTTCGACTGTAGCAGTAGCTGCAGCCGATTAATACAACAGTGTCATCAGTCATGTCGAAGGAGCCCTGATAAAAGTGCCTGGTGACTGGTGTGGACCAGTGACAGTGGATGTGGCTGTCGTGTCGTCTTATCCGCCAACGACACGAACGCTCAACTTACACGCTTTACCTCAGAAATTTAAAATCCATTTCAAAAGCCACTCACCTCTTTCAATGGAAATGCGTTCAGTCTCCGGGTCCACCGACTTAACCGTGCCTTCATAAACGTCATCAGCGACTTTTAATTTTACTCGGCAACCGACGTAATCACACACAGAATCCGACATTGTTGTTGATATCCCATGTGTTTCCGGTTTGGCTGGCACGCCATCTGGTGAACCCTCGAGTGAGTTCTTGAACTGTGACTTGATCTTCACACACGTCTTCTACGGACTTGTTATCTTATTCATTATCGGGCTGCTCAGTGGTAGTGCATAGGTGAAAGGTGATTGATGGTACACTGTTCAAAGACAGAACGTCTCACATGATGACTAAAGATACGGTGGTCGTTTTACTTCGAATCTGATGATAATCTAAAGCCCACCTGATCTCTGCCACCATGTTTGTGCCATAGTTGAACTTGACATGGGAAACCCTGGTGCTGAGATTTAGTTAAGAGGGACTTAGCTGTTTGTTTATAGGCCAACTGGAATTGGCACATCTGCAAACGTGTGGTTTTGCAACGGACAAGCAACTGGAGAATTTATTTCCTCAAATTGCTGACATGATGCTGAAAAATAGTGCTTTTACTGTATTGTTGATTGCATGGCAAATCCAAGACACTTTCTGTGATGAGGTGCTGATTATTGATGACTCACAAGGACTTGGACGTCAGTTCAATGGGATTGGAGCAATAAGCGGGGGAGGAGCCACATCAAAACTTTTAATGAACTATCCTGAAAAGGAGCGGAATGAAATCCTGGATTACCTATTCAAACCAAACTTTGCTGCCTCATTGCATTTATTAAAAGTTGAAATTGGTGGAGATGCCCAAAGCACAGAGGGCACTGAAGCTTCTCACATGCATGTTTTTTGGGAAGAAAACTACCAGAGAGGTTATGAATGGTGGCTCATGAAAGAGGCAAAGAAGCGAAATCCAGCTATTAAACTGTATGCCTTGCCATGGGCTTTTCCTGGTTGGGTTGGGAAGGGACGTGGAAACCCTTACAAGTATAGGGATCTGACTGCTATGTATGTGCTTAAATGGATAATTGGAGCCAAGGAGCACCATAATTTAACCATTGACTATGTAGGTATTTGGAACGAAAAAGAGTATGATGTTGATTATATTTTGTTGTTGCGACAACTTCTAAATAAGAATGGATTTGATCACATTAAAATAGTTGCTGCTGATGGGCACTGGGAAGGTATTGTCAGTGACATTGGTAAAAATGAAACTCTTGCTCACTCGGTGGACTTTATTGGAGCACATTATCCTGGTACCAAGAGTACTCCAGATGCTGTCAAAACTGGTATACCCTTGTGGGCCTCTGAAGATTATAGCACTGTTGATGACAATGTTGGTGCTGGATGCTGGGCAAGACTTTTGAACCAGAACTATCTAAATGGCATGATGACTGGGACTATAGCTTGGAACCTGATCGCTGCATATTACCGCAAACTGCCATTTGGTCGCGCTGGATTGATGACAGCGGAGCAGCCATGGAGTGGCTATTATGTTGTGAGCAATCCAATATGGGTAACCGCTCACACTACACAATTTACACAGCCTGGATGGTATTATCTCAAGCATAGTTATGGAGTTGGTCGTTTGCCTAAGGGAGGTTCATATGCATCTCTTGTAAGCCCTGACAAGAAAGATTTTACTTTAATCATTGAAACTATGTCACATGACCACTCCATATGTGTGCGTCCATTTCTACCATCTTATGATGTTCAGAAGCAGAATGTTACATTCAAATTGAAAGGTTCTTTGGCATCTTCTGTTGATACACTTTATATATGGCACAGTCAACTTAACTATGGTGAAAAAGTTAACAAAACTGTCATGTTTAAAAAAGCTGTTCCTGGACCAGTCTACAATGGTACCTTTTCCCTTTTTCTAGACATTGATAGTATTGTTACTGTGACTACTGTTGCCACTGGCAACAAAGGCATGCACGAGGAGCCCCCATCACCAAAAGACTTCCCATTGCCTTACCATGACAACTTTGAAGTTTACCCTTTGTTTTCCGAAGCCAACAATTTTGCTCAGCAAGTGGGTGCTTTTGAAATCCAGGAAGAAGGTGATGAAAGACACAATCATGTTTTACGTCAAATGGTACTTGAGGCACCGATTCATTGGTGTACGCCCATGGTTAACCCTGTGACACTTATTGGGAATATCGACTGGGCCAATGTTACTGTCCAAGCAGATGTATTGGTTCCAAAAGTTAATGGTAGCAAAGGAGTGTTTATTGCAGCTAGACTCAACCTCGGCGGCTGCTTGACCTTTACACAACGTGGCATATATTTTGTCCTTTACCCAGGACTCGGCAAGTTCAATGTCTTTAGCGACCTCTCTGGAGTTCTACCTTTGAAAACGGGAGCTTTTGAGTCTAAACCAGATACGTGGTACACGATGATTCTACGCGTTACTGAGCAAAGTACAAGCGGATACATAGATGGAAGAATGATGTTCTCTATTGAGACTCCAAAATACCCAAGGACTGGTTTTGTTGGTCTTGGCACTGAAATGTATGGATATGCGAACTTTGATAACTTTAGTGTTAGATCCAGCTAGTGTTCTGCTACTGATTATAGCGCGTATTCCATCATTCCACCAGCTTTGGTTCTTCGCGTGTATATGTTCGACTCGAAGTAAAGTGTTCTGGTTCATGCGTACAGTTCTTTTAAGAAATTTACTGGAAGTCGTACGTTGAAAGAACAATGCACGGCGGCGCTGCACTAAAAAAGTGTGTGTGTGTGTGTGTGTGTGGGGGGGGGGGGGTGGGAGGATGTGGGGGGGGCTATAGCCCCCAGCCCCCTGTGGTGCACCGCCCATATACCATGGGTGGCGCAGCCCATGCAATGTTCGTTAACTGTGCTATATAAAGCTGTGGTGGAGAAAACTTGTTCTCAAAATGCGGGCACGTTATATCACGCTATTGCTGTGAGGACACATGTCGACAGATAATAAGCATGTTTCATACTGACTGGTGCACTGACTAAAAAGTTTAAGTCCAATCGTTACGGATTACTACTAGAATGCACCGTAATTGCCGTTAACACGCCTAAATTATGAAAATTTATTGACAGAATCCCCCATCCACATACGAGTACCACGATATCCCAGTGCCCACGGCCTGGGTAGACAGGTTCAGTAACTCTAGCACATCGCCAAAAAGCAAAATTTCGCGAGATTATGTGAGATATTGCCGTGTATTTCAAATGAGAACACGTGTTGGCGAAGTCCTAGCGTTCCAGATAAAATTTGCAACTGGGCATGCATAAACTTACTTTTGTGGTGAAAACTCGCAAGACGCGTATATATTCGATTAAAGGAATATTTTCGGCGAGAAAAATGCTTTTCTCAGATCCCGGCCCTCAGCGTGTAATCAACTAAATCTGGAATCCCGGGTTCGTAGTCCAGTAACGCTCGATGAAGCCCTGGAAATCACGGGCCTGGATTTTAGCGGATGCCTAGCAGACGACAAGAATTGGCAATTTTCAATAAAACCACAAAGACAACCGATGCTGTTGTTGTTATAGCGCTAGTCAAAGCTTAATAACTTTAAGTCCAAGACGTCTATCCCAGCCACCAATAATCCCCAAAATACGTTTTTCGGCTCTAAAACCGATAATGTTCTTTTAACGCGACTTATATTGATTCTAATTTGTATTATTGAAATGTCTGCTGTTGTATCTTTATAGGTTTTCCTGGATGTAAAACATGTTTTAAATGATTAACTTGACAAAAACTTATGACCCTGTACGAGCTCTACATATGTAGCTCAGTCATAATTATCGATCACGAAATGAAACTGAACTGAAATATCATTCCTGAACTAAAAAGTTGTGCTCTCTGACGAATACAACATCAATCATTTTACACTGAAAGACATTGGGCTTCCTATACGAATGAGCGTTTTAGGTTTTGAACGCTGAAATTAAGGTTCAGTGATGTCACGCTCGCCCTCTAAATTTTAAACTACTTTTCTAATTTTGCATTCACCATGGTTAAAATTTGCAGACCTCAGGCCAAAGAAACAATAGTTGTACGAAGGCGTTTTTTTACTGTGTGTGGACCTTTGACGTGGGAGACTTGTTACAAATATTGCATATTCCAGCACCGATTACGCCGACGCCACCCGAGCCGATTTTCCAATACATTACATATTTGAAATTAGAGAATGAATATCCCGGCCATGCATTTGTTAACCGACGGCTGATCATTCAAAGCCCTCAACCCAACCTAGTTTAGCAAGGAGCGCCACATGCGTCAAAGCATGGCACCAAAACTGAGTGACAACAACTGGGTAACTAAAATAAAAGTTGCGAACACCTACTATAATGTAAACGACCTTAGTTGACCAGTGAAGAAACACTTTTGAACCGTAAAGCTAATCGCAATGCGTGAAACTGAAGACGTTTTGCGTCGGTTTATATTGAATTACTCGACTGATTTCCAAAGAATCTGTCATTTTTTGGAACTTTTAAAGATATACTTGCCGCATGCTTCCAGCTGTGCTAATATATGTCAGGAACAAAGCGACAATGCTATTTGAACATCATCTACGCTAAACGAAGTGTAGAACTTTGTTGTATTCATTGACAACAGGTAAATGTGAAAACAAAAGTCTGCAAATAGGTGACCTTTGCACTAATGGCGTACCTTGGGGCTCACTAGCCCCCATCATGTACTGTTATTCCCAAACACCACGTCATGATAGTTACTGGACAGGGTTCAGTGATTTACAGGGGACCCTTTTCGACACAAAACTCTTTCTTAATTTGTCAATTTTCAACGCACTTCATATCCACATCGTCGCTATATGTGTGTTTCTAACCAATTGGAAGTGTCTGTGTTATTTTTTTTCTGATTAATTTTCACATTACAATGAATTATAACAAAATGTTAGAAGAAAAATCCACTTTATGACTCAGGGTTGTTGATTTATTTGTGTTTAAGAAAAATTGTAAAAAATAATTTTAACCCAGTGAAACAGTACGAGAACAGGAACATGTTGTCAACATTAGTACATCATTTGCAATAAAAGTTTTTAAATTGACAGAAACTTTTCGTTATCCTTTTGATGCCAGGAACAGATATCAATCTCGCGGAGTTAATATCGTTTTTACGGCCGAGGAACGCAGTTTTGGGCTTTTTATTGGATGGGAGAGACCTTATGACGTCATTATCTTTGACTAGCGTTATAAATTACTGAAACCCGTTGTGGTTTTTGATTCCAAATCGCCAATTCTGCGTCGACAATCATGGCCCGGAATCAAGGCCAGAGACCTTTGAAAGGCCTGGAACGCGATAAACAGACTAAATTTTACCTGAAGACGCATATATACGGTTTGTAGAGATTAATCACTTTATTAGCATTTCAAGAAGGCAGAAATTCCATGAGGCAATGAGAGTCATTATTTACCCCACGTCGCCATTGCTCGGTGCATGCCTACAATACACTCTTTCAAAGTGCTACTTTTCCGTATAGGTGGCGCTGTTTCAGAGGTATGCCCAATGGGATAACTATGGAAGACAGCAGGAAGAGATAACCAGGACTCAGGGGTTATATTTATCTCATTGAGTAGTGTCGTGCCCTCTCCATATACATAGCTGATTGCCGTGCACGGTGTTATTAAATGGTGGTGAACTGCTTCGTGTGATTTGACCTATTTCGTGTTCACCTACGCCTTGTTACAGAGTCAAAGGTCAACTCAATTTTTGCGTAGTTTTTATTTTCTAATGTTTAAAATAACTAGTGATACAATTACACCAGAATTTGAATAAAATCCAAATAATAACACCTTGAAGATTTTTTACTATTATATTTGGACCTTGGAATTTTGTACAGGCAGTGGTTGTGTAGTGGGAATCAACTCCCTTGGATGCCGGGAGTCCCAAAATGTGCCAATACCATTGGATTGTTTTTGAAACCGAAAGGAAAAGTTTCCGTAACACGTGATCTGATTTTATCTCCTAGAAACGAAAGCACTGAATAGGTTTCAACTTCCTTGTTTGCTCGACGACTCCATTAGTACACGGCAATTCTACCAGGATGGGGGACCAGTTGAACCGTTCGAATCTTCGACAGCTCCTTGGAAGCGACGTCGTCAACATGCAGCGAGTTAGACGGCCGCTTGGTAATAACCAAGGAACCTATGGACCAGTGTCGCACTCTGGGGTAGTAGTTCAGACAAGCCAACCGGTTGGCGGCACGGACAGATGGCTCGTGCACAAAGGTGAGTTTCACGATAGGGCAGGAATGACTTGTGCAATAGTTTTCATGTCAATTCTGAAAAAATAATCTCCACTTTAAAATTATAATATTTGCTAATTCGTTATCCTATTGACAGTTTTAGGTACTTGCGATACGTGCTGGTTGCTTCTAACATGATTGCCACCAATATTTTAAGCCGCCTGACTAATGCACGCATGTAGAGCCCACAACATATAGGTCCTCTTTGGAAACCAGACTCTCAGGTGTCCTAAGAGGAAAACCGACCAGCACAAGCTCTTGTCAAAGCAGCATATTTTAATTAAAGCATGTGTTATTTGCTGTTAAAAGAAAATACGAAATTTGCAATGGTTTATTACGGTATAATTTTGTTAACAGACAGGCACTGCGATGTATACACACTATATAGACACGTAGACAGACACTCAGATCGAAAAGCGTATAGGTATGCAGAAGGCAAACACTTGGGCTTTTTAAGGGAGTGATATCGGTAGTATTTATCTCTGAACTACAGTATGACAATTAAAATGTTTTAGGAAAAGACTTCGGTAGTCAAGGACAGACAGTCGTCACCAAAGTTGGCCATATGAGCAGTCGATGGAAAAACGAGGGACCGACGCAGCCCGGAAACGGACGCACTGTTTCCGATCTTGTTAAAAAGGGGGGCCAAGATTACAACGCACTGGTTAACAACTGTCACCACGCTGCCACGCGAATGATGTCAAATGAGAAGCCGCCCAAGACTGTACAGGGCGCTCCACGCAAATGATGTCCGGATAGGTCGAAGATGGTTTGGTTGAAATTTATGATACAACTGTAATTACAATCTCTGAAGACTGGTAATGAATTTTACCGAATGTACGCATATTACATCACTTAATAATACATAAAAATAAACAGCAACCACCCAAAGTAGCTAAAAATGTTAAAGGAATTGATATCAATCATGCCCAGCATGTTTGTTTTTGAATTTCGTATGAACTGCAATCATAGCCCATTTGCGCGTATGGAAAAGGAGGGAGGGTAAGGGGTTTCAGTGGGGGAAAATTTTGCTGCCGAGGGCCATAATACAAACACAGACTGCAACACGAGTCGATGGTTCTATATATATGAAGCCCATGGAAGGTATAAAAATGCCAAGATCTGGCAATTCATAATTCTTTGAAAACTTAGTAATATTTAGACAGATTTTGATATTTTGTATTGAAATGAATCAGAATTGCAACCGGGCTCTAAAAGCGTATGTCAATTACGATACTCACTCAGGCCACGTGACCACGACTTGTACTGGACCCAGGGTGATGACACCATTTGTGCGCCAGCCAACACTAACAGACAGTGCTGTTCTTCACTGGAACTATTTATGGATATGTGGGAGTATCTGGTAAATGTGAGTCGATTTTGAACAAAAACATACCGTCGTGGTCGACATAAGCTAATTTATGATTAACTTTCAAAATTAAAGAGAAAAATGCAACAGTGAAATAACCGAATGCCACACCCCAGACGGTAGACGGCTTACCACTGCCGTAAATCAAACGGGAAGCTGAAACGTAAACATGCACAAAAATCAACCGCTGCATACTTGCAATGTGGCCATCCGGAATAGCGGACGCAGGACTTCAGACACTCAGGCAGCTGAGCAAAAGGATTTATAATGCAACTTCAGAATTCACTATGTAACATATCACAAATTAATTCTTAATTCTGAACGTTTGAGGATTGAATAAGGCCACAATACAGAGCATTATTTGTTACAAATATCTGTGACTCGTCTAATAGGCTAAATCAATGGTTCGCCTGCATGCGTATGACGTCAGCGCCAAGGCCTTGGTCAACATCACCATTCTCCAGGGTGCACTGATTGTTGCCAGCAGATAATCCTCCTTCACTTTCAACTTTCACATTTTGTACTTTCCTTCCTCTTACTGTTTCCACTTAAATAAAATCAAACTTTGTCAAATGTTCATAAGTTTTAACATTGTCTCAGTTTGTATTTTCACGACATGTCATATCAAAGTTTTTGGAATACTGAAAAATGAACCGTGCAACTAATATTTCAATAATATCAGTTTTCTGCTAAGAATTAGAATTATTAACAAAACGGATCCACCAGTTGACTGTTCGCTTTCATGAACTTGTCTTTAGAACAGCTGGTATTTTTTCTTTTTACCTGGTGTTACTTTTTGCCAAATCTCTTGTGGTTCTAGCAACGANGAGTATCTGGTAAATGTGAGTCGATTTTGAACAAAAACATACCGTCGTGGTCGACATAAGCTAATTTATGATTAACTTTCAAAATTAAAGAGAAAAATGCAACAGTGAAATAACCGAATGCCACACCCCAGACGGTAGACGGCTTACCACTGCCGTAAATCAAACGGGAAGCTGAAACGTAAACATGCACAAAAATCAACCGCTGCATACTTGCAATGTGGCCATCCGGAATAGCGGACGCAGGACTTCAGACACTCAGGCAGCTGAGCAAAAGGATTTATAATGCAACTTCAGAATTCACTATGTAACATATCACAAATTAATTCTTAATTCTGAACGTTTGAGGATTGAATAAGGCCACAATACAGAGCATTATTTGTTACAAATATCTGTGACTCGTCTAATAGGCTAAATCAATGGTTCGCCTGCATGCGTATGACGTCAGCGCCAAGGCCTTGGTCAACATCACCATTCTCCAGGGTGCACTGATTGTTGCCAGCAGATAATCCTCCTTCACTTTCAACTTTCACATTTTGAACTTTCCTTCCTCTTACTGTTTCCACTTAAATAAAATCAAACTTTGTCAAATGCTCATAAGTTTTAACATTGTCTCAGTTTGTATTTTCACGACATGTCATATCAAAGTTTTTGGGATACTGAAAAATGAACCGTGCAACTAATATTTCAATAATATCAGTTTTCTGTTAAGAATTAGAATTATTAACAAAACGGATCCACCAGTTGACTGTTCGCTTTCATGAACTTGTCTTTAGAACAGCTGGTATTTTTTCTTTTTACCTGGTTCTAGCAACGAGTGTGGAAAAGAATTTATATGAACACGTGTTAGTGCGTAACTGCTTGTTTGTATCTGATTGGCTACTGGCTAAACGCTAGCGAAAACTGCATTTGACTGTACGCAAATGCATAAAACTGATTATACCGACCCGGGCGTATTTTTTGAAAGGGGGAGGGGCGTATTTTCCGAAACTATGCAAAGCATTTAGTGGTATCATTTAAATAAACAGGTCCTTTTTATTACATGTAATTGTATCTCACGGGTAAGAATTTGATTTTTCCGCACTTGTCGCAGAATGTGTTATTGTGTTTTGGCATCATTTTGGTTTAGTCGTTGTATTACATAACTTTCTGTTGTTGTTTACTACCACATTCTTAGAGTAGGGGAATAGTAACTTTGGCCTATTCCTATAACTGTTTGTTTGTGAGCATAGTGCATCCCTTATTTGTTCATCTTATTTGAGTGGTTAATTTGTGTTTCGCTAGGCTATGTGTATTATTTCACTTGTATTCAGTACAATTAGTTGTTTTCCCGCATTGAGAGTTGTTCTCCTCGTGTAACGTTTGCAGTCTTCAATATACTGGTCAAGACTCATCCCTTGTTCTTTCCTACGAACCACCTCTGCTTACGTAACCAAACCCGGCACATTTTCCCGTACGCCACAGTACTTATCTCTCATTCAACAAACACAGTTAAGTAAAACTGTCCTTCACACTCTTCTAATACGGTTGGTTACCAATCAAGTCACCCAATGCCTCATTAAATTCATTTGAGTGAAACCGCAGTCTCAAAACAGTGTTTCGCCAAAATAAAGCATTAGCCATTAAACTGAAATATATTACATACGTATTTTAGAACAATCCACCAGCAAAACATACTAACAGTAATCGAAAATACGTGGATGCTTGTACGTTTTGAAATTTGTTTCGAAAATACGCCGATGATCGTACTTGATATGGGCATGGTCTATGGGAAAATTTCGGTAGTTGTGTAACTTGGATGTGCTGGGACCACATATCTGTTCAAATCTTGTTGGCATTTGACGTGTACAGTTGGTGACGTCGAACTATTCGTGACGTATTCACTTTACAATTCTTGTGAAATGAACCTAGGAATGGCTCACAGACTCATTCGAGACTTTACAAAAGTCACGATATTATGGTTTATAGGCTTTATTCGGCAAATTGTGCTGAGGACAAAAGATAAAGTAAACTCTGTCACCAGGAGATTTCTGTGCATTGGTAACAAAGATGCTTCCGCAAGCACGGCAATTGACAAATGGTTTGGAGACATATCTGACGCGTCCGAAAGTGTTCAGAAAGCAGACGTTGACACTAAATTAATGGAATCTTATGTCAGATGTGTAACAGATCTGTGTTGCCTTCTTGTAATGGCATCACGCCGCAAAAAGGCAAACGCTGTCAGAAAATCAACGGCCTTCGCTGTTCAGGTCGGGAAAGAGCCAATTGGTGAACCTGATGATGGAGGAAAAAAAGAAGTGAAATTGGATGGTAAAAACAAACCAGACAACGTTGACGCTGTTCGACAGGAAGGCAGTCGACCGTCAGATACCTTTGGGTTCGCTGATGATGGTGATGGTATGGAGAAAGTTCTGAAATCCGAAGTTAAAACAGTTGAAAGTCACCAATTAGAAGACGCCACTACAATTTCGAAGCAACTTTACCCCATTTCCACAGAGAATGGTGTAATGGGGAAGAAGAATATCCAGGAAAAGACGGAGCTCCTAATTGTGGAGGCAGAGCCAATTGGAGATCGTATTGGCGAAGCAGTAGAGCAGCAGAGGCTACTAGTACAGGAGTTACTGGCAAGTGAAATTCCTATCATGGTGATTCTACGGATAAACCAAATGTTGTGAAACGGGAGGGAATTTTCAAGCGTTTGAAATCAAGATTCAGACGAAAAAAGCACAAGAGCGAGGACTCTGCACATTCTTCTTTTCACACGCAAAATTTCTCTTCACGATGGCGGCATTTGATGTGTTGTAGTGCCTGTGAAGACGAGAACACCTAGATGCCAGATTCCACAACTACCTGACTTAAGTGTAAGCTCAATCTTGAGCACTTTTGACTCTTCAGGCTTTTTATCATAAAATATGGTGCACTACCGTGTATGTTTCGCAACCTCTAAGATTCTGTTGTGCGCATATATTGAATGTAAACTGCATGGCGACAACCAAAATAAAATGAAAGTGCAACTGTAAAGTTTGTTTTAAATGCGATTAAGCTGGAAGTGCGCTTAGTGCTCTCTCACTCCGAGTTGAGACGATTCGGCAGGGATCATAAGGCAGCCTGGGTTTACTCATTCATGATACAAAATACTTGTTGAAATGTAAATCCAAACCATTTTACTGTGCATTTGTTGACTTCAGTAATTGGTAGAAACAGTGGTAGGCCTATACAGGTAAACCAAGATATAGCGAATGTATTATTATTACTTTTTGCAGATGATGCTACTTTGGTTGGTGCAACTGCAGTGCAACTTCAGAAAAGGCATGACTCATTGCAAAATTTCTTTTTAAAACGGGATGTGTCTGTGAATGTCGATAAACCAAATATAGTGGTCTTAAAAAGGTGTGACCCTGAAAAGTAATGAAAAATGGTTCAATAACGGAGCTAAGTTAAATGCATGCAGCTACTGTAAATATCTAGGAATTGTTTCCTATGCATGCTGTGTTGGACGATGTGTTGCAAAACACTTGCCCAACAGGCAAGTAAAGCCCTTCATTTAGTCAAGTCTTATTTATACGAAATGGGAACAAACAGAAATGTAAAAATAGCATTTAAATTTTTGGATTCTATGGTGGCACCTATTCTGTTTTATGATGCAAATTTGTAGGGTTTAACCTACAGGGAGGAAATAGAAAGTGTTCAGTTTGCGTTTTGTAAATGGTTATTACGTACATCTATCAAGACAAAAAATGTTGCAAAATGTGAATGTGGACCTTTTGATTTGTGTGCCAAATGTTGAAAATGAATGGCGATAGATTGCCAAGACAATGTTACATAATGCTGTTTTAACGATTCGAAAGGTCACAACTGGGTTTGGCTGTGCTTGGTTGCAGCAAGGAGTAGGTGAATTGTTTAATTTCTTTTAAGCAAAGACTTACGGATATGCATTTTCAGTTGTGGTCGTCTTCACTTGAATGTGATTTTTACCGTTCAATTAAATCTGAATTAACATGTGAAAAGTATTTATGTGGTAGCCTGCTGTCTTTAAATCAAGTATTTGCAATAGCAAATTTGTTCGATCCTTCATCTTATGATTGAATTGAGTAGAAGAAATAATGTACCTCGACCAGAAAAAAACTTGTAAAGCTTATAACACCGATGAAGTTGAAACACAGATAACTTTTTATTGATTGTCATGTTCTTGAAAACCTACGAAAATATTTATTTCCATAATGTATTGTTAGAAATAGAAACACTCCTAGGTTGAGATTCTGTGTAAAGAAACACAACATCCTTCAATTATCAAGTCATCAGCGAGAGAATACTGTTGGTATATTCATTATAATGAACTGTGGGCCACTGGCCCTATGACTTTTGAAATAAATGTTTTGTTTGTTGTTTGTTTGATATTAAGCAGGATTCCAAGTTCACGCACAGCATCCCAGCGGTGTTATGTCTCCAACACAGAACCTCTAGATTGCCTCACACGCTATCAGTGACGTCAGACTGTGAGTCTTGGGAACCAAGTTCAAAGATGCCAAGTTACGCGGGGTTGCTTCTTTTGCCGTGAGATGTCGCTTCGCACTCCAGATGTCAGAAGTTGTACATCCTTTGCATGGCATTTACACTTCACAGTCGTCCAAAACTTCTGAACTTCTTGAGATTTAGTCAAAATGTGAGTTTTTGTGTGTCGCTTCCGTTCTTTCATTTCTGTGTGTCCTACAAGCGCTCGAATATTGAACTGGCCAGCAGTAGAGTTTATCCGTTTACCACAACAACACCAACGACGTGCAACAACATTTGATGCAAATCACAACGTTCTTTGTTGACCCTGGCCTAGGCCGGGCCAGGCCTAGGGCTAGACAATGATCACCGTTTCTAGCTGGCCCGAACCAGAGACGGTGTATCTCCTATAGGTGCTTCATATGCTTTTCGGCAAATTATGCCTCTCATCAAAGTCACATTGTTAACTTTTGCACGTAGAGGGAAACCTTAGAGGCTTCGAGGCCGTGGATGTTTTTAATTCCTTCCAACTCTACTCAAAACAATATTCCCGAAATCAAACGTTTTCTTCGAGCAGTCTGCAGGGATATTCCTGCCCAAAAATTTGTGCCTAGCGTAATTAAAGTGGTAACATAAGACAGAATCCCAAGGCCAAGGGCAAGCGAGATAACAACAAAGTCTTGCCACCCCACTGGCTGTAAGTTGACTAGGCAATGACCATCGCCTCTGTTGGCCCGAAGCAGAGGCGATGTAGAGGCTATAGGCGCTCTGTACGCCGGAANCGAAGGTCAGAAGTTGCGGACCTACCGGCGAACTTTGAAAGCTGAAGTTCCCGCCCTTCGCGTACGTGCTGCCGGGAACCAGCCGTGCATTTGCCGTGTTGTTAAACATTAAAATGTCAAATATGTGCACAAAGACTATTAAATGTCATATCAACAGCATTTATTTTTATCAAATACAAACAATGATTCATTAAAATACAATCAGTTTCAAGTAACGCCAATTAAAGACAAGTATAAGTGGTGGCATTTTGGAAACGAACATTTGACTGACAAGACCGCAATGGCTCACCTTTGGCCTATTTAAAGATTGAGGTCATGAAGTCGTCACATCACCTAGCGAGCGCGGTAAAAATTGGAGCGTGCGCAGTATAAAAATGGTGAGTTTACGATTTTGGGAACTGAAATAGGGACTGCTCGAAGAAAAAGTTTGATAATGGGAGTATTTGTTCAAGTTGGAAGGAATTAAACAGATCGACAACCTCCTAAAGTGTTCCTCTATGCGCAAAAGGTATTTATAACAATGTGACTGATGGTTTAGTCGGTGCGAGGCATAATTCGCCGAAAAGCTTCCGGTGTACAGAGCGCCTATAGCCTCTGCATCGCCTCTGGTTCGGGCCAACAGAGGCGATGGTCATTGCCTAATTCCAGAAATGTCCCTGAGTCTACATGTATTTTGATGATAGTCTTCATAGACTTCATGCAGCTAGTTGACTGGCTAAATATTCTCAAGCACAGTTTGTTTTAAAGAAGAATGGTAAAATGCAAATATATTTTCGAGTTCGATTTCAAGTAAATGGATTAGATCCTGGGCCCATATCTCACTCAATCACTGAGTTCCACTGGCACTGGCAGAGAAGGTTGATGCAATGACTGCTGACTATTGCTGTCCTGGACTCATCTACTATAATGCTGGCTGGCCATAAACATAACCATAGGCATGTTAGGCTAACACAACAGCCATTAGGAGGCAGATTAATTAGTTCAAAAAGTTGTAGAGTATGCAAAAAGTATACAAGATCCCACACTCTGCAGCTTAAAGCATCCACCCTTTTGAACTATTGAATAGGTCCAGATGGGGCTTACCCATTTGTTAATCTACTGCACATAAATGGCAACTGATATTGTTTTTGGGCTGTTTACCTGTGCTTTGTTAAACTTAATTTTAAAATAATATTGTTCATTGTTCCGTGTATTTTGTTTAAATTTTGTATTTTGTATTGACTGCAAGAAAGTGGTCCTTGGGATAAAAAGCCCCATTGTTGTCCTTGTTTACTCAAAACCATTATAACCATTCTCAACTTTTTTCAGGGCGACGTACTGGAAATCTCAACCTCGAAAGATGTGTGAATATTGCAAATGCTGGATCACTGATAATAAACCAGTGAGTATATTTGCTCCTTTGACCAATTAAACCTGATGCTCTGGGATATTGACAAAAGTAGTGTGGTATCAACCAGTCTCACATCGTGTAACTTTATGGTTTATAGCCACAAGTGTATTTCTATAGTGTTCTTTTTTCCTTTGTAAACCTTGTGAACACGAGAAGCAATCTGACAACGTTTCAAACTGAACTAGTGTTCTCCACTACTGAAAACTGAAAAATAAATTTGTCAACATATGTGGCAGAAGCACAAGGAGTCTCACTGTCTCTGTTTCAGTGGCAAATTTTTGCTCAATGTCAATTAAAAGCAGTAAAGGCAATGTTAATGATGGTGATGCCTTTTTTCCAAACTGGTTGCTATTTTTTCACAGATAGGTGGCGGGCCTGTCAAATGGGTAACAAGTGGTGCCAAGCAGATTGCCATGACACTTTGAAATGGGTCGGTCCTGAAGAAGACTGTAAATGCATTGAAGATTTACTAAAACTGTGATTGGACTAATGTTTGCATGCTGATTAGTGGGTGTTTCCTTGAAAACCGATTCTCTTGATGTGTTGTCATTTCATGTGTATTGAAATATGACTAGTCAACAGAGGCATGAGTCATTACTGTTGACTGAGCAATAGTCATATACAGCTAGTACGGGGTCCCACATTTTGAGAATCAGTTTGGTTCCTGTTATTCAATGGAGAATGCTGGAACCCTGTAAGTGGCTACTACCGTTGATTGTGTGTAAAAAAGGCTGAAATATGCATCTCACCAAGCAATGTTGTCTTTCAGAGTGTAGAGTTTCATGAAAGAGGCAAAAAACACCAGGAAAATGTTAAAAAGAAACTGGATGAGGTACAGTCTTCACATATGCTTCGTCTTTGTCATTTGTTTTATTGAATGTTTAATGTTTTATGGTGGCAAGACTAACGTCTGTGACGTCATATCTAAGGGGTTCTGGTAGGTACACAAGAGTTATGATGTTTGTAGTCTGATGTAACGTGCCAGCATTTTGAGAACCAGTTTGATGCCTGTTATTCAGTGGAGAAAACTGGTTCTCAAAATGCTTGCACTTTATATGAGACTACTACCGTTATGACATCTGAAATTGTGTGGAAGAGGTATGTTTTCACCTTAATGCACATATTAGTCGAATACATGACCTGTACACATCCTGACAAAATGAAGTCCCCACCACGACATTAAGGATATTTACATTCATTACCAATGATCAAATTTCTTAAGTAATTTTTATTTTTATAAGTATTAATTGAAGACCCATAAAACTATTTTTGGAATCTAATGGTGGCCACTGAGTGTTATTAAGTGCATGAAAACAGTGCCCAGATGTTACTAACCACAGGATTGCATTTTTCTAAATAACATAATTTTTCACGGAGATAGCTGAATTTTCCTCAAACATGATTTTTTAGCACAAAACTTATAAACTATGTTAAATTATTTTGTTGGTTATAAAAGCGTTTCTGTGGTTCTCCATTAAGTCCTTTTAGCCCAAGAACTTGGTTGTCAAAATTCATGATTTCCTTTTTGGCAAGGAATATTGAGATAGTCATTTTTATAGCAGAATTTTCAGGCGAAAGGCCTGAAAAGAAAATTTTAGACGCTCTAGTGTACCTGATAGAGAGAAACAAAATTGCAAGTTTCATGCAGAAAAATCATGTTTTTAGAAAACACACAGTGACATTGTGAAAATTTATGCATTATTTTTGTGGAGATACAAAGGTTCTGTGGTCATCAAGGATTTTAAGAATAAGTAGTTTCACGGGTCTTCTATTATTTAAGGATTTTGATCCTTGGTGACAAAGGCCATTGCCTTCCAGTTATGAGCTGAGGACCAGTGTCTGTTTATTGAAGTTCTCGTGTGTGCATTAAAACTCCTGTCTGTTTCTGAGTCTCTATAAGATTTCTTGCTGCTATAAAAATACAACTGAGGCAGTTATAAGAAGTGAATTTAGTAATTTCTACTTAATTGTAGTTAAAGAGTGTCAAATAATCTGTTACACCTTGACATTATTTACAAAATTGTTTAATGGCTTATGTTTCAGTTAAGGAAGAAAGGCTTGAAAGATGCCCAGTCTCAACAGACCTTACACAGTGACTTAGCAGCCATTGAAAAGGTATTTAATCTGAATATATAGTGATTTATTGAAATATATACATATGTTCGTAGGCCCGAAGTATAACATGTACAAGACAGAATATTGTCATGTGTGTTACAAACTAGATAATAAATTGTGACGCTTGAGAGCATGATGGACAAATGTTAGACGTAGGATATCCAGCGTTTTCATGAGATATTCAAATTTAGATGTCGTGGGAGAATGACAAAAACGATCACTTATGGCAGAGAACACATTTAACACTTTTCCTGCTGAGCCTCTATTCAGACTACTTTCCCTGTGTGCTGAGCTAAGTAGGTCACCACTACTGCTGTACACTAAGCTGTTGTGGAGGTCACCCAGACTAATGACCTAACAATTTTAAATTGGAAATTTGAAGGGGAAATATTAAATTAACAGAAAAGAAGTCAATATAAAACTTGTGCAGAATTTAATGGAGATTTTCACCAAGTGTAAGTCTTTATCATAGCCTTGGTGAAAGTAAACTGATCCACTGTCATCCTCTCCCCTATGACTCCAGCCATATAATGAAACTATGTGTCTACACTTACATAAACCTGCCAAATATCTCCCAAACTAGTAATCACAGCCATATGGTTTAAATTGAAGAACTGTAGAGGAAACTGTGAAGTATGGAATGCTCATTCCAGGGCTCTTACAATTTCTGAATGAAAATCACAAGTGTCCTGGGGTGAGTGCACTCTCCTAGGGCAGCCCAGCTGTAACTAATTATAGTCGATTGAGTACACCCAACGCATTGTAATAGAATAATTGACATGTCGGCTGACCTCGCCTAGCGCAGGATAAGGGTTAATATGGAGAACATAAAAGCATGTTTTCTAGCAGTATTGGAATGTCACTTCTTTCAAAGCCCTGAAATCATCTGCTGTTTCACTGAGGAACAATTTGAGACCAGTTTAATAATAACGAGTTCTCTAAATCAAAAGTTGGGTATTGTGATGGAAGTTGAGCTCATAGCCACTTAAATCAACATTTACAGGCTGCGCTGGAAGCACTGAAGAAAGACATCACTAGTGACCCCTCTATGGCAGCACAGTACGGCCTGAATATAGACACCAGCAAACCAGTAGTGATACGAGACATTGTAAAGACTGAGAAGAAGAAGAAAGATGCTGGAGAGTGGTATGAAGCTGTGTCACCCGAAGGCTACACCTACTATTGGAACACCGTCAGTTTAGGTATATTTTGGCCTGTTTAAGTTTGGAGTCGTGCGGTAGTGTGTCTGGGGGATGGGCAACAAATGCAGCAAAAACTTTCTGCACAGAAACATTTATTACAACCAGACTGTGACTTTGGAGTGTCATTTCGCAAACATTTTTAAGTCTGGCCTGCCCGTCACCTGTTGGCCATATATGAAACCAAGTATGAAATGGACAACAGATATCAAATGGGTGGTTAAAGCGTGTCGTAAAGATGAGATCGAAACAGCGAAATGTTAAATTACCTATCAAATTAATGAATTTGAGTGTCGGATTTATCTCTTTTCACAACTTGCAGTATCGAATTGTTTATCACACTACACACTGTGCAGTATCGAATTTTTTATCACACTACAGGTTGTGCAGTACCAAATTGTTTATCACACTACATATTGTGCAGTACCAAATTGTTTATCACACTACACATTGTGCAGTATCAAGCTGTTTATCACAGAACACATTGTGCAGTGTCAAATTGTTTATCACCCTACACATTGTGCAGTATCAAATTGTTTATCACATTACACATGGTGCAGTAACAAAGTGTTTATTACACTATAAATTGTGCAGTATCAAATTGTTTATCCCACTACAGGTTGTGAAGTATCAAATTGTTTATCACAGGACACATCGTGCAGTATCAAATGGATACTTTGTTGATGCAGTTCAACACAAAATTCTTTTTTGCTATGGAACGTTAATGTATGTTGTTGTAAGTAACATCAAGGGGTGGAATCAACAATGGGTCAAACTTGAAAACCACTTGCCGGACTTCAAAACCATTTGGCTGGACTGCAAAACCAGATGGCCGGTGATCAAACGTCTTGTCCGGACTTCAAAATGTGATGGCCTCACCCAAAAACTAGTTGGCTGGACCCAAAACGCGATGACCGGTGCTATAACCAGTTGGTTGGTGATTTGTTCGGTGTTTGTGTTTGAGCACCAGCCAACCCGTTTTAGGTCCGGCCAACCAGTTTTATTGGGGGCGGCCATCTGGGTTTGAGGTACCAGACATTACGTTTTGAGGTCTGACCACCAAGTTAGAACATAGGCCATGAGATTTTGCAGTCCAGTCAGCTGGTTTTGAAGTCTGGGCAAGTAGTTTTGGAGTCGAACCAATTTTTGATTACCCCTCTTGAACATGCAAATCACGTATGTGTGCACATGTTGTGGACAGCCATCAGATATGTTTTTTGCCTTACTGCTAGAATTTTTCTTTGCTGAGAGTGACTCATAATGTCCTTGACTTTGCACTATGTTGCTGACAGTGACTCATAATGTTCCTGACCTTCCACTTTGTTGAATGGGCTAGATGTCAACTCTGTCATGAGATCTTTTTCAAACAGTTGCTTAACGCTTGCTGAGACTCTGTCACTTTTGGGTCCCTGAGAAACTTAAAATCAGGTAGCCATCCTTGAAAATGATTTTCTTGTGCAATACCTCTAACAAAACTGGTTTTGTTTGAAATTTTCAAATGTTTGGTTACTTTTAAGTTAGTGTGAAAACAATACTTGGTTAATGATGAATGTTTTACAAGCCTAAATCAACAACTGATTACAGAATCTCGTTGGGAAGCACCGGATGATTTTGTAAGTCTGGCGAAACAACAAAACGAATCAGAAAAAGAGGAAAACAGTGAGCAAACGGTTGAGTCAGCAGAATCTGCTCCACAGGTGGCAGAACAGGAAGAAGAGGAGAAGCCGGCTGAAAGTTCACAACCTCACCACTCAGCTTATGGAAAGTGGCAAACAGTGCGTGAAGAGTAAGTGTCCTGAATGGCAGTATCTAGGATAATAAGTACATCTAGAAAGATGTTAACATAAATTAAACCATTGAAGCATTGGAGTTATACCCTTCAGATAAGCTACTCAGCCTTTCCACTACTTAGGTAATTGGATGCACGTGTTGGTCAGACAGTACTGAATTCAACTTTCGGATTGGCCTTTGAATAAATTTGTTGAACACTGAGGGTTGTACTTACAAATCATATATGTGTGGCATGGCTTTGGTTCACATTGAAAAGACTGTGCCTATTTTTCAAAACCAGTAGTTTCATTACATAGATAATGTATGTTGGATAAACAAACAATCATTCACCCACACTATTGGGGTGCATGCAAATGTTGCATTGGCGACTATTTTCGATGATTTCCAAGTCTATTTTCAGACTCAGTTGATACAAAATGCAGTGTCTGAAATTTTGAAAATATGATGGATGCCAGTTTTCAGAATCAATATTGCTTTGGATTTCAGTGTCCAAATTTTAGAGAGTGTCCCAAACCGGAGAAGTTTTACTGCAGATTAGGTTAACTCAGGCACTGTCCCTAACTTGGTATTTCTATGTAATTGTATGTTAATATTGTGAGTTCATCTTGACGTGGTCTTGAATGTGACTTTTTTAAATTTAGTGATGATTGATGTTACATTTAAATCTTTCACATCCAAGTTTCTCAGGAACAGGATTTCCCATTAATGGTAACAAATAACTTTTGAGAATCAGTAGAATGTGGCATGCAGTCACTAAAACGTTCTAAAATTGTTATTTGCCAGTGGAATCTTACGACACTCACATGGTAAGTTGCTGTTAGATTGTTTTATGATATTTTAAAATTATAGCATCATACGCCAGATAGAGTACTTGAGATTTCAGGTGAGAAAACACTACCAACAGACAATAAAGGTTTTTGTTGAAATATGTACCCTGCTGGCCCGTGTACATACCTCGTCTCGCGTCTGACTTTTAGTCAATTAAACATGGACGTAACATCAATCTCAACTCGGAAAGTAAGCAATCAACAAAAATTTCTTCAAAAAAACAAAGAATACCCAAAAAACTTGACTTTTGTTAGGGGTTTGATTAAACTGTGGTCCTCTTGTCTTGAACTGTAGTTATCTCCACTGAAATTTAGGATTAAATAGGTGAAGAAGGGGCAATTACCCAATTAAGGGATTGAGGCATTTGTCAGGGAATGTGTAAATTGACGTAAGGTGCCTTTGGTGGTGAAATATTTAAAAAACTACTAATTGGTGTAATTATGACTTTTTGCAGACAACTACCAGACTTAAACCTACCCAACAACCCTTATGAGTTTAGTGAAGCACCTGCTGAAGATGTTGCCAAAGAAAGCGACGCTGAACCATCCGTTCCAGAAGTGTTAGAAGTGGGTGATATACCTCTGCCATCGGACATTCCACTTCCTGTGGAGTACCCTGAGAAACAGGAACAGGAACCGCCAAAGTCACGTTTTAAAGAAAAGCGCGTCTTGCTGAGTGATACACAGACACTGGGTGCCAATGTTGGCTTTAAAAAGCGAAAATTAAACTCTGGAAATAGAAGCCTAAGGCAAAAAAGAGATGATGATTAGTGCTCCGTGAATGATGATCAACATCTGTGTAATAATTGTTAAACATCTGGAGTCCTGGGTAAAATTATTGAGAGTCGGGTTATGTTGGTGGTTGACACCCGTGTAATACTTGTGCACGATCATGTATAGATGAAAACTCACACCCACCTAGTGTACGTATCTGTGCCTGAGGCTCTAGAACAGTTGTGTGTGGCCAATAGGGAACTTTTCATATTGTCACTCTCTAGAGAATGAACGTCACTTCCGATTGATCCTGACTCAGATTTGGTTGACAGAAATTCAATAACTACACAGTCACTCTGTGGTACATAATTATAAGAGTAGAGGAATAAATTCCACTGCCAGGTTCTCTCATTGTTTGATAGGTTAAAGTTCACTAATTTATTTTAATTTTTTGACACTGGCTGGAATCGAAATTCTTGCTTTATCACCAGCAGTCAGGGACTTTGTCGCAGATATACACGTTTGCAGTGGGAAATGATGGAACAGGATGCCCTGTTGAAACACTTTTCATACCTTTGAAACTTCCCGTCCGCATTACATGGGATCAGTAGGTGGCGCTGAACACCTGTCCACCAAACCCTGATTGCTGTCTGGTGGTTTAGTGAATTTGTAGTGGGGCTATCTAGTTGTCTTTGTGTCCTGCAATCGATCTTCTTCAATCCAAAAATATTTAAATATTTAAATTGTTGGCATTGCACTTTAGACTATTTTAATAATTAAAACCTATGAGATCTTCAGACTTTCATCTAACAACTTTGGCCCTATTTGTCATATTTTTACTTGTTTTAGGTATTGTTATTTTTGTTTTCCTACTGAAACTGAGGTTCTGTTTTTGGAGCATCTGAGTACAAGTCATGTGGGATTTATTTGAATATTGCCCTGAAAAACTGTTGTTCTGCTACTGTGCATTACATTAAGAGAACTTCAGCTATGTCAGGACATCAGTTATGGTGCTGGACTTGAGGTGCAACTCTTGGTTAAAGATACCCTTTCTGCTTTCAAAAAATGAATCAGTCTAGCCCAAACATTTTCCGAAAAAGTGATCTTTCAACAATTAATCAAATGTGTTCAGATTAAGTAGAATTTGTTATCGAATTTTCATATGACATGAATTACTGGTGGTCCAGCGACATAGATAGTGGCGGCAATGACTTAACTATCTTGAAGTCTATAGCCTAGATCACAGCTCGTCTACTGGTTCCGGAAGTCTACGATCAACGCATGGAGGGCACGTGTGTGACGTGTTGTATTTCAAGTCACAGACTGGCGGCAGAGGGTATTTGTCATGTAAAAGATCTAGGGTGTGCTTATTTTTTACTGCAGCTTGGGAAACTTCAAAAATCACACTGGCAAAATATTGTACGTCCCGTTGTGATCTGGTTTTTTGATGACTGCTACTGTAACAGTTGAGCGGCATTTAACTTTGCTGTTATGAATTGCCTGTACAGACAACATTTACATATGGGAACTTAATTTCCAAATGTTCCTATTTTAGTAACGTCAAAATTCAAACCTATTTCGCTTTTCTCTTACTTTATTGGTAAATGCGCTTATATTTGTGTAAATGTTGTCTTCTAGCTGGGTAAAATGTCCGTTGGAGAGAAGCCCTAAAATTTTATATCCTTTCATATTTATGGGTCCCAACCTAAGTAGGGTACACTTGATCCTTCTCTTGATGTTTTGTTGTATGTTTTCCCACTCGGGACGTCAAGGATGGATTCAATTCATTCTCTTTTCCTGTTTTTGTGGAATCGCACAATCTTATATGTTACGGAATGTCTCTCTTATTGGAGTGTCACTCGAAGGTGTATTTAAGTGCCGTTCTTTTCCAATTTCTTAATGATACAGCCTTTCAAATTAAGGAGCTCCCTTTCAGACGAGGTCATTTCTTGCAGGGGCGGCCTGGTACAATTGCCCCTTTGCGCCCCCCCCCCCCTATTAACCCGGCTCTGTCAACTTTTCAGGGATGGAAGTAAATAAAATTTCGAATTGGTCGAGAAAACCATAGACATGGGCGGCTCACCATAGGGGGCTTGGGGGGGGAGGGGGGCTATAGCCCAACACTTTTTTCAGTGCTGCGCCGCCCATGGTCTGTGGACGGGGCACCACAGGGGGGCTGGGGACTATAACCCTCACCTTTTCAGTGGTGCGCCACAAATGACGGAACATGTTCATGCGAAACACTGAATCGGGAAATGCAGCTCAAACAACCAAAAATGTGAGATTGCGTCAAAAAAAACACACGAGGGTAGAGTTGACGTTCGAAAAGCTTGAAGACCACAAGGACGATATTCCTGATGAATTTATAACTATAAATATCGATATTTTTTCCAGTCTTTCATTTGACGATGGTTATTAGAAAACCCCGGTTATATTTCTGACAGTCCACTTAATTTACGTCTTCTGATTTATAGAGTGCGAACGTCGCAGTCAAAATCAGACGAGCATAATTGAAAGCCACAGTGTGGGCAGGAGAATAGCTTTTTCTAGTAACGTGAATAAACGTTTTTCAGTTATTTACCGAGCAGTAGGTTATCTGTTGCCTGTTAAACACGTGTTAAATGTCTGGTTGAATTTGTGTGGAAAATATTTTCTCTCTGTGATCAAGCATTAAAAAGATAAAAGAGTTTTGATACCACCACAGTACATAGAATGTTTCAAGTAAAGGTTTTATTTAATAATCACAAACGGTGCTTGAAACAACAATCAATACCTGGAAAGATTTATTGAAAATTCTCGGGCACTCGCACAAAGCAATGTTCTGGACAATTTATTTTCATGCAAAACGAAACTAGTTTTATACATGTTTGTTAGTTGTGATATGTGCTCTTCTTCAAAACCAGAGTCAGTTGCCATCTATGTTGTATAGTGGTGAATCACGTTGTAATA
The DNA here is from genome assembly GCA_002633005.1 of Phoronis australis. Lineage (NCBI taxonomy): Eukaryota > Metazoa > Phoronida > Phoronidae > Phoronis > Phoronis australis. The sequence continues at coordinate 1,233,935 of NMRA01000047.1, forward strand.
ATTGCGTGGCCGTATTTCACCGCAATTGCAAAATGTTGACACACCACTGTGTGTAGTCACCTCGTTCTCGAGCATTCAGCATGAGGATTGCCATTTTCGCAAATCCATATTCTTTGGCTGAAGGACCAGGTCGTTGGAAGACCGTTGATTGAAGTGGAGGACGTTTGGACATACTGTACTAAAGAATGTGACTTGGTCAGAGTAGGTTGAGCTAGTGATCAGACATTCCTTTGGTCATTTGGCAGACTGGACTCAAATCGCGAAGTCGTTTGTCGCTGATTGAAGATTAGTACGCGAGTGCGCAGAATGTCAGGTTCCCACACTGTAACTGAGCAACGGAGGCTGACTGTATTTTTAGACGCGTGGACATGGATGCTTCGGCGCCATTGCAACATGGACACACTTTCCGTACGATTCTGCCATTGGTTGCATCCAACTTGTCGAAGGTACGAATTTATATCAGGAAACGGTAGAGCATGAATCTTCTCTGCCGCTGACGTACTTTCCCGGTTTGAACGAGTCAATTTGTTACCAATTAGACAATCCACAACAGGTTTTTCGGGTGGTTTCGAGCTCACCAAGATACAATGTTCTATTTCCGCTTGACGTCACCGTGTACCTCACAATTGGAAATGGGACAATACACGGTTTTACGAATTCCATAGGATTTGATTCTTTTTAGGGGGAATTCGATTATTTTCTAATCGATTCTTGTTTGTCAAATTACTGTCGAATATAAATAGTTATTACTCGTAACAATTATAGCAACGAAATTGTTAAATATTATAACATTCTAACTAATGAACGACCCTGAGTTGTTTATTTGTTCATGATCATCTCAATAATACATTTTAAAAGTAAGTCGTAACTTTGTAAGACAGTCAAAGGCGAAAATTGGAACAATGAGTTGAATCGAAATGGACCTTGACGTATCGAAGTCGGTCGCTTTTCGATTACATTCAGATTCGTCGCACCGGTATTTATATATAAAACTATATTTGTACACGATAACGTCGTGCGGAAAATAACGAATATTGCTTCGAATTTCATTCCTACTTATTAACAGAAAATCTGTCAATCTGTGACGTCATGGTATGAAAACCTTAAGGTTATGCAGGACCTTATCGACTAGTCCGTGTACTTAGCAAAATATCTACAAAACTAGACATTTTTAAAGGCGAAGGCAACCTGTTTTCATGTCATTTTTAGCAAAAATAAGGTTCGTTGATTATCCCAGACATATTTTTCACTTATTTACTGCTTTTCGTAATTTAATTAATTACTCGTCGTCTACTCCGGAAGTGGCGTTTTGGGAGGAAAGCATTTCGCGCCAATTTCTTTTCATATAGTCTGACTGTGAGAGCAGTCGAGTCGGTCATTGTTTTACTTCGGTTGTGATAAGTTCGGTCGTCGTTTGCCTTTGCTTACGAGTCAGTCAACATGCCACACTGTTGCTGCGTACTGGGTACACTCATTATCGTCTCACGTACAGAGGAAGAACTGTCCCACTTGCCCGAGTGTCCCGCAACACACTCCCACTGGAGGGTGATCTGAGCACCCAAACTGCTTGCATCCCGCCGTGTGACACCTGGCACCTTCCAAATAGCTCCAATACAAGTCCACAATAAACTTATCAAACTTAGGCACACCGATCTGTTCATTGGATGACGAACTGTCCTCTTCACTGGGTGTCGAACTGTGCCTGTATTCACTCCCACTACTCAACATCGCTACAGGGCTGCTTACAGGCTCTGCCGGGACTAGAGACAACAACACAGGGAGAATCACTGCTAGTTCCCGGAATTGCACGCAATGGGCTACGTTCGGAGGCACGGGTTACAGTAGATGAAGTGCTTTCAGTAACTGTATATAGTGGCCAAAGCTCGCGAGGCTTCTCGCTTCAAAAACGCACTTTTCGGGGTTGGCGACGGGGCACTGCCGGGAATCAACAGCGACGGTATGATACCCTTCTTCAGGCGTTGTTTCGCAGGGACCTTCATCAATTCAGCGTACATATCTCTGTCATAATCTGACTGCAGAAAATGCTTGCCACACACTCGGTAACCCTCCACTGCTTTGTACGTTGCGTGGACGGGTAGCGCTGCGTTCTTCACATGAACGGGCTAGTCAAGTACGGCGAAGTGTGGAGTCATCCTTCGGAAAGCGACGCAAGGTACCCAAAGCGCGTGTGAGACGATAATGAGTACATCCCGGCACGCAGCAACAGCGTGACATGTTGACTGACTTGTAAACAAAAGCAAATGACTATCGAACTTATCACAAACGAGGTAGAATAATGACTGACTCGACAGCTCTCACAAAATTGGCGCGAAACTCTTGCCTCCCAAAACGTCACTTCCGGAGTAGAGGACGAGAAATTAATCAAGTTACGAAAAGCTGTAATTAAGTGAAAAATGTGTCTGGGATAATCAACGAACCTTATTTTTGCTAAAAGTGACATGAAAAAAGGGAGCCTTCGCCTTTAACTCGGTGAAAGTACATGTATATCCACTGCCTGAAAGCTGAAAACCTGTAGAATTTGATGATTGACTTTATGCTATGAATTAGGACTATGTTTTTTTGTAGCAAAATTTAGAAAAAAAGAAAGGTACACTCAAAGCAAAACAACGGTATCAATAACATGACTAAATTTCGTTTCATATTGTTCAAGATGAAATTTCAAAAACACTGTTACAGTTTTCTAAATTGCCAAATTTGAGCATTTTTCGAACATCTTTCATAACCTTTATGACCGTTTGTTATGACTTCTTGTGGGCCAGGTGAAATACTACTCCGTCGACCTTGGAAAGAATTTTCACAGCGTCGTAAACGTGCCTTCCATCCAGTTCTACACGTCGGTTTGTGATCCGCCATGGCATTGTTGGAACGGGGTTCCAATAGACGCCCTTTTTAACTGTCAACGAAAAACAAACCAGAATAGTTTTAAACAATTATTCTGTGAATGCTAAAATCCAGTTGTGTGACTCGCACTTTCAATACATTTCAACTATTCTAAACGTGTGTTTTTGTTAAGTATTTTTCAAGTAGTTCGATGAACAGGTTGGCATAGGCCTACTTATCGCAATAAAATTATCCTCTAGGGAGCAAAAATCAGAATACGTCAAATCCATCCGTAGACGAGAGAATGACGGCCTCCTTGATAAATACTAATTTGTTAAATTTCGGGAAATTCCATCCAACGATACAGAGGTGAACGTACAAACATAAAATTGCTCCTGCCGTCGCATCCCTGATATGGATATGCCTGGAAATTTTCATAATCACCAACCAAAGGCTTTGGATATATATAGCAGCAGACGCCGCACGGACGGACGGACGGACAGACGGACGGACAAGGATGACCACATAATGCGCCCACCGCGCGCGCGCACACACACGCGCGCGAGCACACGTACACACATATGTGGGCGCACAGAAAATGATTTCCATCCCCAATCAGATCATTCAAGGCGTTGGTAAGTAGAAAATCTCATATCGCTTTGAATCTTCTTGACAGATTTGGATAACCCTTGAAAATTGAACCGCGTAGTATCAATCACAGGCTATCAAACAGTTCCCTTTAATGGTAGACACCAGTTGTTATTATGACAAGGACATCTTTGATACCTGTTTGTTAGAGTTAATCATGCACTTCGTAAATTTCAAATTTTGAGAGTCCTCCTTCAGGAGCTGCCAGTTTATATCAGAAGCCAATGCAAGGGTTTGTGGGTAGATGCAGACGACAATGTGTCGTGATGAGACGGTATAGATATATAGATACATGGGATTGAACGCTGCGTGGAGGAAGGAATTTTACTTAAAAGAAACAGGAAAATAGAATACATAAAGATATTTGAAAAGAGCGTCTAAAACGTGTACTACACGCGAAGTAGCCTTATGAGGGTATATACAGAATCGTGCGCCAAGGAGAAAATCTCAACATGAAAAACGAACTAGAATTTAGACTATCGACATGGAACACGAAACAGGCCTCAAACTTTTGCTAATGGTTTTATCTCTACTTGAGGTAGGGAGTTTGAAACGTTTCACTAACCTGTACGATTCTTTGGTGAAGTAAAGCTTTAACAAGCGCTGTGAAAAGATTATTCAGCATCGCTTATCAGTGATTTTCGGCAAGGTATAAATTCGCATCGACGGATGTATTCCATCGTGCAGTGTATTTTTCAATTTAGAGAGGCGCATCGAGTTGTGCTTAGCTGCTTACGGGGAACAATTCCTGCACCTACTCTAAAAGTGCATGAGTTCATCGTTGCAAGACTTTGTCTTAATTAGACAATCCTGCCAGCTCAACTAGGCCATCTTTACAGAAATTATTTCAGGCCTCCTCGTGCTTTATCGGACTAAATATAACAAGCGTCTGAAAAACCGCTGGGACGCTGCCGAAAACTCAATAATATATAAAATTGAAAGTCTGAAAACTGAATTTCCAACCTCTACTGGAAAAAATTGTTAGCAAAAGTTTTGTCCCTGTTTCTGGAGAATCACCTTGTACGTGTGGAGTATACATGAGAAATACACGTAGTGTGCATTCATGCAACGCAAAATGCGTGTGAAGGGACACATTTTACCAAGCCCATTGGATAGAATTCGTCAATTTCCGTGTGACGTTATCGTGCACATTACAACATGTATGTATATTATGGCCAAAAATGACACTGTACATACATTTTCATAAACTCAAATTTCCCGTCGTAGGTGAACGTTGTCTTCAAATGTGCGGACTCCAGTCACACGGTCGATCATTCTTCTGTTTGAAAGCCATATGACTTGCCGCATGATTGATGTTCGCATATGCGTAGATAACGTTCACCTACGGCAATCTTTGCCTACGGGGAGGAAATCTGAGGCTACGAAAATATCCGAGGTGTTCCGTGTATAACTACGTACACAATCGCTCGGAAACTGACCAATCTTGTACCAAATGAGCGTCTATTTTACAGGGGGAATATGCAGAACATGTATACATGGTAACCATAACAGATAAATTCTTTATGACCGTATATACACAGTGAGTGAAAAAGCACGCAAGGAGGGATACATTGTACGCTTACTGCGGATATGCACTACGCGTTCGAAGGGATATATTCTACAGAAGGAATTACACATTTACGTAGAGCAGAAACGCACTGCGCGAAAAACGCTTTTAGTAAATATTCTATGGGATAAACATATGCATCTATCGTGGGAGCACATCTCCGTGCAAACGTGTGAAGGAATATATAAGCAACATGAGCGCTGTCGGAGTACACCTCGGTAAAGTAAGTGGGATAGGATTACGTATTCTACGTTGGAATCACATTTAAAACTCTATTACAATTGGGTGTAACAAGGGCCAGAAATTACGACATTATGGGGATCCTCACCTGTTAGCGCAACCGCCACCTCAGCAGATGCTCATGAAATAACGTTCAGAGTGTTCAATGTACATAGTTATTTAAATACATTCCATTAATCTCAGAGGACCTGTTGATGTTCCTCAATGGCATGATGACCTTTCAATTTTGTAATAACTTTAACTATACACCATTAAGCATGCCTTTGTAGAAAAAGTTGTAATAGCCATTTTCAGGTTTCTCGCATTTCGAGAACCTGTCCAGTTTTCTCCACTGCATCAAACTGGTTCTGAAAATCCGAGACCCAGTTAAGTGGCAATTGCCGAAAAAATTAAACTTGAAAATTTTTAAACCAGGCTGGAAGGCCTAGATGTAAACTGAATACTAGCCAACTCCTGGTGGCGACGAGTCAATAAAGGCGAATCTACTTTAAAATCGCCTACCCCTGTATCAATGTCCAAGATACCACGTATTGTCATTTTGGACTTCGCTTTCAGTACTGCCTTGAACGATACCTGAAAATGAAATCAGTTGTTGAACATTTTTTACAAAACTTTGTGAAATGCGTAGAACTCACAAAGCAGCAAAAGTAAATTCTCGTGATTATTGTGAAAATAAAAAAGGTTAAGTTATCCAAAACGTGTCCGGTTTTGTGTTCAGTTTTTTGTAATGTGTGAGACGTACGTGTAAAATAAAACTAATTTCCACGGTTGTTTGTTGATGTGTTGTCCGTATAGGACTTCGCATTCTTATTAAAATTGTTGAGAATGAAAAGAAGTTTTCCGCTATTCAAAGTTTTCTTATAATAATTATTTTTGACGCCTCTAAATGGTTCCGAAAAAAAAACACGTTCCTTTTGCTCTGAATTCTGCTAAAGAGTCACAATCGTACATTCTAGAAGGAAATAAGCTGTTGAACAAGTTATGTCGATCCGTTCCAGAACAACTTGTTCTGGGCGCAAATCGCCATGTAACTGACGCAGTGGAACAGATCAGGAGCAAACACTTTGCCCAAAATCAGTGTTGCATTTCTGCACAAGTTTATGTTTTTGTATAATTAGAGGAATCACCCAAAGGGAAAGGTGCTCACGCCTAATCATGTGAGCCGAACAATTGGACGCCTAAATGCTTCGATAACAAAGGAGCGTCTGATTTCAATGTTTGTAATTACACACATATGATGTGATGCTAGAAAAACAGTGGGAAAGACCGTCTGCTCTTTTGCTCTCGAAGTTTGCCCGATGAACTGAATACTGTTTCAAGTGCAAGAAATCATAGTTTTACAATTCATTGCGGATTCATTACCTTCTTTTTCTTTGCTTCCATCTTGGATTTGTAAACAATTTCAACTAATGACATCACCATGGCCAAGCCCAGTCCACCAATCAAAATGTAGAACACGCCAGACACATTACTTAACGTCAAAGGATTCATACGCGACCCCTTCTGTAATGCAAAAAGACACACAACTTCTCAGCCTCCGGTTGCGTTTCAACAGCTCCGAATTTCTTTGAATTTTTCCCTCGTCCACAAATGTTTCTACACGCAGATCCGAAACATTGCGCGTAGGCAAATTTGATTTTGAGAAATTACCAGTCTTGTCCAAAATGGTCATTATGATAAGTCTAGATACTAAAATCAAACTGCATTAACCCATAATTTTGTGAATAAGTTAGATTTAATTATCATATATTGCATATGTATACTTGATGAATCCCCACAACGGATAATCTACCTTTTTCGCATCGCCCTCTTGCGGCCCACATTCGCCTTTATCATACCACCACCTCGTCTTCAACTTAGTAAGTGTGCCATCTTCTCGCATCTTGAGAATCGCCAGAGTAATCGCGTTCCTGAAAGAGCCTGGCATGGTTGGCACTAAACCAATAAACTGAATAATGATAACAATAATAATAATTACAATAACTGTAGTAACATTAATCATGACGACGATAACTACAATAATTATGATGGTGACGAATATTGAAAAAATGGTGGTGCTAAAATGGCGGTAACAATGACAGTGGTGGTGACAGAAGTGATGGTGATGATGATTGTGTTGGTGAGGATGACTGTAGTGGAGTTGATGATGATGATGATGACGGTGATGATAATGATTATGATGATGCTTGTGGTCGGGATGGTGATGATGACGATGCTGATGATGGTGGTCGGTATGGTGATGGTGATGACGATTGTGTTGGTGATGATGACTGTAGTGGAGTTGATGATGATGACGGTGATGATAATGGTAATGATGATGCTGGTGATGGTGGTAATGTTGATGCTGATGATGGCGATGATGATGGTGGTCGGTATGGTGATGTTGATGCTGATGATGGCGATGATGATGGTGGTCGGTATGGTGATGATGATGATGATGCTGATGAGGATGATGGTGATGACGGTGATGATAATGGTTATAATAATGCTGGTTATGTTGATGCTGATGATGGCGATGATGATGGTGGTCGGTATGGTGATGATGATGATGATGCTGATGCTGATGACGGTGATGGTCATGATGGTGACGATGATAGTGGTCTGTATGAGGATGATGATTATGGTGATGATGGCGTTAGAAATGGAGATGAGGATAGTGGTGATCGTCGTGGTAATAGTCATGGTGGTAGTTATGATGATGGTTTCATAGCAGAAAGCAGTCTAAATGAAAAGTTACTAACTCTAGACCACTAATCACGAATCTAGTTGGTCCCTTTGTCATAGGAAATGGAGTGAGTGACATGAGCATGTGAATCTCCGAAACAGTGAGTATACCGCAACTTGTATAATCACCGACAAGTCAATAGCAAGAGTTTCTTTTTCAAATGTGTATGTTTCTTGTAATCAGTTAGTATACAACTCGGGTTTCGCGAAGCTTACCTATATTTATAAGGACGATAAGGAATGCTCCGGCAAGCCACTCCAAAGCCTTTTGAGTCCAAGTTGTTTCCGACTTTCATTGTGTTACACGGAAGCTTCTGATTATGATACTCGTTAGTTGGCGAGTCAAGGAGAAAGGCATATCTTTGCTTCGATTCTCGCACTTTCTTCACACCATCCTCTGTTTTTTCAACAAGAACTTCATCTTTGTGTTTCTCCATGTTTGCCCACATGTCGCTGTACACTTTAACTCCTGATTTCTGGAAATGTCAGATTTTTATACAAGAAATGAAGAGTCGTTGACTACGTGCATTTTGATGACTGTACGCATTTTACACACCTATGTGACAGGCCTCATCAGTCGACCTTGTGTGCCATTTTGTTAAAGATACATTTCCTTTATACTCAGTCAATAAAACGTAGATTGTGGACGAGGATAATCAATCGACGTAACAGAGGTCTCAAACCTCCTCGTACCATGACAGAAAAAGACTTCCATCTCCAAACAGATCAATCACCAAGGGCACCGGAAACAAACAAGAGAGTCGAAAGGCCATCAAATGTGACATGATTGGTTATCCATTCGAAAATAAATCTTTGCCACAACAATCATTGGTGATCTCTCAGTTGATGTTAGAAACTTATTGCTGTCATAAAAAGAAAAAAATTGAGATTTTTTATCACAGTTCAAGCAGCATTTTGCTCCCATAAAGCTAATCGACGTTGAACAGAGCCGTCCCGGGTCGAGATTAATAATGCTAGTACCACGCTAGAAAAGCAAAATCTCACAAGATTCCGTGAGATATTGTCAGTGAGAGCACATGATGTTTTTCTTGTCGCGAGACAGCTATTGAACTTTACACAGCGATAGAACTCCCCTTTGTCACGGAGTTAAGGAAGGGATTGTTTTCGCACTTCACACGTCACATGGAGGTACATGGCCATGGAAATATTTCCGATTTCAACTGTACGAAAGAACCGGAATTAAAAAACATCTTCAAGAAACGGGATTCTGTTCCGACGAACTTGGTTTTATCCACTCGTTCAGCGCACTTCCATGTCTTCGATTGATTTCGGAAAGGCGGAACTTAGGCGAAATCACGCATGCACGAATATTTGTCAAGTTTATCCAACATTCTCCCATTGGAGTTGCAGCCCACAGCACACCAGTAATTCTTAGATGATATATAATAAACCGATAGAGTAATGCAACCCAGAAAAACTTGTAAAGAATACGACAACAACAACACTTGGAGCTCCGATGGCGCGAAAACGAGGCTACAAAAGTGCTTGACGGATATTGCGGCATTGTGGGAAAATAGAGCGAGATTCTAGTGTCGCCTGTGTAATCTGGCACTACTGTTAATAATAACCAAAGAGCTTTGCGGTGTATAACCGCGCTCACCCGTTCCTGAATTATCATCAGTTGCCCAAAGAGACAAATAGAGTCAAAGACAATGCGTGCATGTGCTATTTTCGAAGGGTTTGTCAACCCCGATAAACTTTGAAGCGCTTTCTTGGGTCGCTGACTTGTGTTATGTTCTTGTTGATAACGAGAATATTCAAGTTTTCCACAAATGAAAAAATCCAGTTTTCTGAAAAACTTAAGAAATCAGGAAAACTTAAGTTTTTAAAATTACAAAAACTTAAGTTTTGTGATAAACTTAAGTTATCAGAAAAACTTAAGTTTTGTTAGTACAAAAAACTTAAGTTATTACTTGAAACTTAAGTTTATTTGTGAAAACTTAAGTTTTACACTTGAAAAAACTTAAGTTTTTCCTCTAAAACTTAAGTTATTTTCCAAAAACTTAATTTTTTTCGACAAAAACTTAAGTTTTCAGCGAAAAACTTAAGTTCATTTTTGTAAGGGATAGAATACCAGCAAGGAATATTATGAGACCGGTTTGATAAGAGTAGAATGCTTAATTCGATTTTCGTTTTCTGCGAAATGCAACATTAATCAGCTTATTTTTATGATTTTCAAATTAATTCCTTGAGTAGAGAGAAAATGCACCTTTAAGTGCATGAGGCGCTCTAAAAATGTACTCACACTCCAGTACAACCCCCGGAGTTCAAGTTCAGTCTCCGTGGCTGAGGATCTGCCCCCAGGCTTACTACATTGTTACACCTTACTACGAAAGTAGATGCATGAGCTCTCACGTGCTCTGTAAGCACGGGAATGGCAAACAGACATTCATTTTTTAAAAAGGAAAATTTATCGCTCAATAATACAGAAGACTCAAACACATAAAGGAAGCACAGAGACAAATAATGTTCTTTTCATTTTAGTAAACAATTCCGTCTTTGATCACCTCTTTTTCTATTGAAATCAGTAATCCCTTCCTAAGTCAATAAACAACTCACTTGAAGTGTGAGGACATTTTCGGAACACTGTATTTAGACATACATTCATGTTAAATATGTTGTATACGCCTACACCGTAACGTGTAGCCCTATGGCAACAAATATACTCCCATTAAAAATATTCTAAAACAATTTTCACTGAAATATTACCTAGTTACTACTCCACAATGCTGTGGTATATATATGCACGGGATATAAAAGTGAACATCAAGACTACAAAAATTGTGAAAACAAATAACACACACATGAAAAATGTACCACTTACTACCATGCAAAAAATAGGAATAATCTAATACGAGTTAAACTCCTAATATTTTCCAAAGCCCTCAGCCCTCTTACCTGACTAGATGCGATTAACAGAACTATACATTTAAATTGATGTGTAAAGTGCAAAATTCGAACGCAAAAAAAATAATTGAACATCCGGACTTACTTTGAAAAATTCTTGTGTCGTTCCGCCAATAGTGCATCCATATTTGATCTCTGAATGACCCAAAAGATCATCCGGGGAACTGATGGGTACAATCAAATGCTCGACGGTGAGAAAAGCGGCTAGGTTGGCCGTGTAGGAAGCTATTATGATTAGAGAACAAATCCACCACACCCCGCCTGTAATCCTTCCCGAGATGCATCTGTCAGAATCAACGGCACGCCAAGTCAACGAGGGTAAAAATCTTAAACTTTGTTCCGCACGTTTAACTAAAAAGGAGTAAAATCCCACAGCCCAGAAAAAATAGTCATTTAATAAAACACCGATGTGTAAATAGATGAAATGGGAGCTTTTCTTAAAAGACATGCAGTAATAATTCAGTGGTAGCGATTGAAGTTTCATGCAATCGACTATGAAAGGTAAAAACGTGAGAAAAGCATTTGAAAAACATGTACATTTTCTTCCTGTTGAGACTCAGAGCATGACGTAAACAAAAGGAAGCAGAAATTCGTTTCATCCTAATATGTACTGTTGTCTTCGATAAAAATTCTTCAAATTGGGACAAAAATAATAATAATTAATTTAATAGTCATTTTCTACTTTCACAGATTAATATTGCGTTGCTGCAAACGTTCGAAATTTTACCAACTGATGTTTCTTGACGTCTTTAAAGAACCCTACTGAAAACAAAGTGAAATTTCGTGCCAACTTATTTTTGATGAGAATTTTGATATAATGAATGTCCGTCGCATTGTCTCCCAAACTGAAGAGCTTTTAAAATGGTTTCATGTTTTGTAATGACCTGTGGTAACACTCCTTCTCTGTAGTATTCAGTAAGACACTTTAGGAAGATTCAAAACTGATCTCCATTGGAAAAGAGTTGATCCGTACTAATGTTACTGTTATCGTACTGAAGTTCACTGCAAACTACCAAGGACTCAGCAAAACAATGTGCTTGATTATCGATTAAGAAATGAACTTTCTGCTATGCCATGCCTATGAACAAAATACAAAATACATACTGTGTTATAGTAATAAAATAGGGCATCCACGGGAAGTCATGCAAGCAGTACCATCGTGCAAACAAAACAAAAACTCAGAAAAGTTTAGCTTAAGCTGCTATCAAGAAATACGATCCAAAAGTTTAAATCGCAAGCAAAAAGAGTTTTAAAACATACACACTTACTTCAAAAAATGTTCTAGTTGTTCCGCCTTTTGTACAACCGTACAACATATATTTGTTATCCACCAAATCATTTGCCGATGTTATCGGTATGACCATATGTTCGACAGTCAAAAATGCCGCTAAGTTCGCCGTGTATGACGATATGATGATGAGAGTGAAAAACCACCACACACTTCCTGCAATCCGACCGGAAGGAGAACTGTAGGATGAAATAGAACAAAAATGGCTACTTTAAAGAGCAGAGAAACTATGTATAAGCCAGTTTACATTGTACAGCGAAAAAAGTAAAGTACACAAATTCTTGCAAAGCGGACAGTAAAAGATGAGCAAACTAAATAAATTTCAACTGTTTACATGGAAATTTGTAGTCACAACATCGACTTGGCGAATCAAAATGCGGATCATCGGTGTAATAATTATAAAGAATAACCATTCTTCACATAATATAATATAGTTGTTGATCCATCCTGGAAAGTTCATTGTACTGGGATTAAATCTGGCCTGCTGGACAATACTCAAGAAATTTAATACCTAGAACCTCGGAGGCATCACGCCTCCTTCAAAGGGAATTAGATACTGAAGGCGGTCCGATGCCTCCGAGGTACTGCAGGAGTTTAGGAAAGGTGTTCCGGGACGCTTTGTTCATCAAATCACTCAATCCCTGATTAACATACATGTTGGAGCTTGGTTTAAAGTGTCGTTTGCTTGGTGGGGGGNTGATGCCTGCAAGGTTCTGAGAGTTTAATGCTGTGAGTATTGCCCAGCAGACAATTCTTCATATTTTTGAACGAACGAGCGCTACAAAGAAAAGAGTGTCCCAACGAAGTAATCGCCCTTCAAATGGCAATAAATGCACAGTTTAAATTCATGTACACGTGATCAAAAAGGAATGTGGTCTTTCAACCAAAATAAATGCATCGCTTATTAACTTTGGAAGATAATTAATTGTCGTTAAACTTCCTTGACGTTTGGGTTCCAAGCAGGTCTATCATCACGCGATAAACTGCCGTTCTGAAAAACCGAGTCGTTTGTTTGCCATCTTACGCGCCTACTTTTACAGCATATAGTGAACCCGGGCACCGTTGTCTGATCCAAGAGAATTGAATGCGACCTCCTGAAGTGCCGTTGTCTGATCCAAGAGAATTGAATGCGACCTCCTGAAGTGCGAGCATATTTTGGGGCACCCAGTATATTTCGAAACTCTTTTAGTAAACTTAAAATGTAATTCTTCGCCCGTCCAGGAATGTTGATAATCAGAACAATTAAACTTGTTGATCTGGACTCTCTCATACTTACAAACAAATCCATTAAGCTCACACTCTCGTTTGTTAAACATAGTAATTACTTCTATCGTTCACTATTTGAGCAACTTGAGAGTGTAGTTGTCATTTGTCTACAATACAGGGTCTGAGTTTGCGAAAATAAGCTGTCCTGAGTTTACGGAAGTTCACAACAACACGAACTCGACAACAAACGAATAACCAGCCAAACAAATACCTGGGTAAAATATCGGCGCCTTGCTGCATGAAGCACCCTAGACTGAACCATAGGCTGTTGTACAACGTGAAGTCGTCGCTGGGCTCGAAAGGACTGTATTTGCAGACCGCGTAAAGAACCAAACTCACTCCAATGTAGGCACAAATGATGCAAACCCAAACTGTTGTGTCGAGAGGATCCATAAAAGAGAACACGCCTGGTTTCTGCTTTTGTGGTTTCATTATCATAATGCTGATGCCGAGTGTCATGAATGGCTTTGAGAAGTCGACGACCCGTTCCCGTTGAGAGTTGATCGTGAGATCTCCTAGGGCAATATCTGCTCGCTGAAGAAAGCAAAATCGGAAGAGGTTTCAGCCAATGCTAAGTAAAATGGAGTGACGTCGTGACTTGTTTCTATTGAAAAATTTTGACGGTATATGCATGCGTATCGGTTTCAGTTATTGGGACAGAATCGGGATTTAGGGCCGAAATATGGATGCTGAATTTATTATTGGAAGGAATATACGTTTTGAAGTTATTCTTTGACCAGAGTTATGTAACAACAAAATCTGTTGCGCTTTTGTTGTTTTACCACAAATCCTCCGTTCTTGGCGTTGGCTACAGGTCACAGTGGCGAATCTAGGATACCATAAGGGGGAGGGGCCCAACATGTTGCCTCGGGGAATTGGGCGAAACGCGACTGTATGAGCATAGGCCGCCAGGCGGCCCGAAAGTTGCGCAGCGGGGACCGGGAGTGTGGACCTTTTATTTGGAAAACCTATTGGTGGACCAAAAAAAAATGGGAACGCGATTACGCCCCCCTTCTCCACTACGGGTCCTAGTTGCTCTGAACTCAATATTTCGCCCGCTTCACGCTGTTGCTGTTTCATTTTGCTTGCGGCTGCCAAGGAGGGGGGGGGGGGGCTGGCCCTCTGGGCCCCCCTAAATCCGCCTATGGGTAATTCATTGATAAATTGGCCTCTGACTTCATAAGTTCCACACACTTAAGATATTCGCCACTAAAGGCCTACCGAGTGTGGTTTACCTCTACAAGCAGTGTGCTCTGGAATACGAGTTGAAGCCGACTATGTCACTTTAAAGGCGAAGGCAACCTTTTTCCATGTCATTTTGAGCTAAAACAAGGTTGGTTGGTTATCCGAGACATATTTTCCAGTTAATTACAGCTTTTCGTAATTTTATTAATTACTCGACCGCTACTGCGGAAGTGACGTTTTAGGAGGCAAGCGATTCCCGCCACGTGGTTTTGCGTTGACTTTACCGTGCGAATCTGTTCTATTCTACTTTTGTTTTGTGCTGTTTTTCAACAATTGTCGCCACCACTTTCCATCGGCAAGTATTCTGCGGCAAGATAGGTTAGTAGAGAACTTAACTACGTTGGATTTAGGGATTGTTTGGTGTGTTGTAAGCTGTAATTGGCTGGAGTCGGTGACCCGTATCACAGTGACAGTAGTGTGAGTGACGGAGACCTTGTTCACAGCAGTGGTGACGAGGAATTTTTTCACGGACATTCAGTGGGTGGGTACATGTTTGAGCCCGAGTGTAACGAGGCAGAGTACGCATAGGCATAGGCAGCTGTTGAGAGAAACGAGGCGGCTACTGAGAACAGACGTGGTGACACATCTTGGTGCAAATGCACTGTGTGCGTTGTTATGCCTACCTCAATGGAATGCTTGTGCTGTTCACAGTTCGACGAGGCCAAGCCACTACTGGGACATGGTTAAGTGGACCTCCGGCACACCACGGACAGAGGAACAACTGTCCCACTCAGTTGCCAGAGTCTCCCGCGACACACTCCCACTAGATGGTGACCTGAGCACCCAAACTGCTTACAAGTCCACAATAACCTTATCAAAGTTTGGCTCACCGATCTGTTCACTGAACGACAAACTGTCCTCTCCACTGGGTGTCGAACTGGGCCTGTAATCACGTACTCCCAC
Organism: Phoronis australis; assembly: GCA_002633005.1. Classification (NCBI taxonomy): domain Eukaryota; kingdom Metazoa; phylum Phoronida; family Phoronidae; genus Phoronis; species Phoronis australis. The sequence continues at coordinate 1,249,585 of NMRA01000047.1, forward strand.
TACTCAATAACGCTGCAGGGCTGCTTAGAGGCTCTGGGCTGGAGAAAACAGCACAGGGCGAATCACTACCGGTTCCAGGAATTGCACGCTCTGGGGTACGTTCGGAGGCACGGTTGACAGTAGATGAAGTGCCTCCACTGGCTCCAATCAGTGTACTGGCCACAGCTCGCAAAGCTTCTCGCCTCAAAAACGCACTTCTCGGGGGGTGGCGAGGGGGCAATGCCGGGAATCAACACAGACGGAATGGCATCCTTCTTCAGGCGTTGTTTCGCAGGGACCTTCATCAGTTCAGCGTACAAATCCCTTTCGTAACCGGAGGGCAGAAAGTGCTTGCCACACACACGGTAATTCTCCACTGCTTTGTACGTTGCATGGACGGGTAACGCTGCGTTCTTCACACGAACGAGCCAAGTACGGCGAAGTGTGTCATCCATCGGAGGAAAGCGATGGAAAGGTACTCCCAAAGCGCGCGTGAGCCGATAACTAGTACATTCCCGTACGCAGCAACAGTGTGGCATGTTGACTGACTAGTAAATGAAAGCAAACGACGACGGAACTTAACACAACCGAGGTAGAACAATGACTGACTCGGCAGCTCTCACAGTCAGACTATATGAAAAGAAATTGGCGCGAAATGCTTGCCTCCTAAAACGTCACTTCCGCAGTAGCGGACGAGTAATTAATAAAATTACGAAAAGCTGTAATTAAGTGGAAAATATGTCTAGGATAACCAAACAACCTTATTTTAGCTCAAAATGACATGGAAAAAGGTTGCCTTCGCCTTTAAAGTTAAAACAATATTCAAGGTTACAGTCACTTCAACGACAACTTGGCTTCGAAACATTCACATCCCGGCGTATTTCACATTTTTGTATTCTGCTAACTGAGCTGGAATTCATTTTCCTATTTGAATTTAATCAAATTAATGTTGTGCATGTATCTTATGAAACTTTCACAGTTCATTTCTAATAAATCACATGAACGGGTACCGTGGCGGATGGAGACGTAAAAGACACCATCGAAGCACACGAGCACGCGCTGTTTAAACACTGCTATGATTGTATCGCTAACAAATGAATGGCCGCTATCAGAATGCATTTTCCAATAAACTCTTTATACCCCATTAGCTAATTCACCAATCATGCCGTTCCATGTTCCATTGTTATCTGCCACTCCGTGGTTATTGTCTTTCACTGGAACAAGCCTGTAATCAAATTTGACGATCCTGGCGATCTCTCTCATAAGATCGATGCAATACCCTTCGAAGTGGTCATTGCCCATGAGTCCGGCTACGGGCTGTCCGTCGGAACTGGCGGACCTTCTTTCTTTTTTCATCACGTAGGGGGGATTCTAGAGAAACCATGCATGAATAACACGTAACTAAATGTGTGACGAAGCATGAACTGAAAGTTTGTCTAAAATTACAATCAACTCAAATTATGATTTAAATTTGGGATCGAACAGTAATCTTTATACTCGAAATCGAATTATAAATTATTTTTGCCATTTTCTATTTTACTTTTGTGTGAACTCAAGATAGGTCGTGTAAATTATTCAGTTACTCCGGTAGATTAAGGATGACTGTCTTGTACTTAGTAAGCCCAGCATTAAAGCAACAAGTTGAAGTCTGAAATCGAAATCTCGACTTTTTACCCAAAATCTCGAGAGATCGCGAGATTACCTAAACGCCTGTGTCAAGAATCGCCAATCCGTAAATTATATGGCGGATGCTGGCCCCACCAGAGATCTAGATACGTGAACAGCCTCGCCATGAAATAATCAGTATTTATTCCACCATGTTTGCTTGGGAATATGTTAAATCGTATATCCACCCCATCGTCTTAAAGATAAGCAATGTTTATAATCAAGCAATTCTTGCAACAGTAGAGCGACATATATTGTAGCCATAACTGTTGGTCGCTTTTGTCGGATCACAAGATTTTGCCGCGACAACAGTAGTCTGTGAGTCTTTTCATACTTACGACAAGTGTTGTTACAATCTGGACCCCCCTTTCCGACGACTCGCTAATTATAGGTTTCTTTCCTGTACCACTTAGCCCTTCTGACAGCGACCAGTTTCCCACCTGAAACATTATTTAAATTCATTACATCGGAACTGCACTAATCTGTACGCATTTTTGATACGAATATCACTTTTCAAATCATCTATTACTTCCAAAAGTGCGGAGAACAAACAATATTTAAAAAGATAAGTAACAATCTAAATAAAACATTATTTTTAGACTCCTTCATAGGCCCGTACCCTATGCGTATTGTTTCATAAATGCTTTTTTCAACGGTTACCGTAAATTTTAAGCTAAAACAACACGAAATTTTTCCACGGAACGTTTACTGTTTTGGTTATAGTCCTTTCATTACCCGCAAAAGTACATAGAATCGTGGGTTTCTTCAGCTACTTATAGGTACATGTATATGGAGCGCTATTTATGCTCGGAGAACAGATCTTTTGTTTCTAAATGTTTTTATTCAATATTATGACGGTCACAAAACCGAGTTGGGAAATAAGCCAGGTTATTGCATGATTTCGACAGTAATTCGGGGCCAGTATACCGCCATATTGACCTCTAGAATTTTACAGCTGTTTCAAATTTGGTTCACAATCTTTTCTTGAGGCTGCAATTACTTCATCGAGATTCAAGCCCACTCTTTCTTATTTCGCAAACCTCGACTTTTCCACGGCGTCACCACCACGCCATAACGCCTTTTCATTTTGTCCCGATTCTGACGCCACTTTTGTTTTTAGATAACCAAAAATATAAACCACCAGGGGCTTGATTCATGAAAGTGACTTAAGACAAGACAGAGATTTGGTCTTATGGTCCACATCACAATTTCTGAAAAATAATTTAAAACCACTTTAGCCAAAGAATAAACTATCGGAGAACAACCCCATCACTGTGAACTGGTTCCTAGTTGTGAATTACTGAGCAAATTTATTTCCAGACAGTGATGTGCAAACAATTACATGACTAAACTTTTGTTTAGCAAGTGTGAAATTGGGGCTCTCAAAACATACCAGTTTTGGTCCATGGTCTCTGAACACTTCAAAAACGTCTAGCTTGTAGCCAATTCGTTTGCCGTCACTACCTATTCTCACAAGTCCCGTCGTACCACTTACCATTGTCTGCAAAGTGATAAAAATGGCATTGGGAGACTTCAAGTAGCAACGTGGCGTCTGATCACGCGGTACGGGATGCAGGTGGCTTCTAGAGGACACCGAGGTAATTTAACTTTGTTTAAAACAAATCGCCACTCATCATACGCTGTAAAAGAATCTTTTCACGAAGTCAAAATGTCCCTCCATGCCACCTGCTGCGAAGAAGAAGTATCTCCTAAGTGGCGGGTCCCACGTGATCAACCTCCATTGCTTTCGATAAGTCTCCCAACCAATATACAAAACATCATTAAGTTGTCAAAATATATGTAAATGTCGCAACTTAAGGACGTTTTTCACAAAGAATCAGAATGGAGAATTACGCCAACACTTACGCACAATGGGACCAAGACCCTTGTTTTTTCATTTTTTCCTCAAGACCAGTACTAACACGTGCAAACAAATAACGAATGTAAAGGAATGCATTGCTAATTTGACACTTACACGCACACACGCACACACAAACACGCATTTCTAGATCTGACATCAAATGTAAGACTAGCTAATATTCAAAGAACTAAAGAGGACAATTTATATCGAGTTGCTCTCACAGTGTCCGGAATTAAGCGATTTTTTCCATTTGAGAGAACTGAAGCATTTTCCTTCCAGAAGTTTTAGCTAAAGTGGTAGCAAGCTACGACGAATTGACATCTCCATTTTGATTAAGCAACAATTTGAGACCAATTTCATAAATGGTTTAAATAAAAAGTTGGTAGAAGGCATATTTATAGCCACTTTATGTAAACCATGCATTGTATATTCACAGATGGATTGCATAAAAGTTAGTTAACTTCGACGGTAATCAGGTGCTTATATAATGAGGAATATTCCAAACGTATTCTAATCGCAAACACACATCTTTGACGTGGCGTTAACGAAAAGGAAAAAACTGTACCTGCTTGAGTTTTTCTAACAACTCATCTCTATTAACAGATCTCTGATCAATAGACCGACAGACTGTCGCTCTGTCACTGTCTGTGAACACAGAGCCTCGTTCACTCTTAAGCTTCCTCAGCGCCATAACCAAGAGGCTGAATGCATCCACCATAAGCGCTGCTTCGAGCTACAAATAATTGTGTTGAGATTTTACAATTATTTACCAACCAAGTAATGCACTTCATAAGAACTATGAAAAAAATTCTAAATCACTCTTCAGAAAAAGTTCTCCTCGTCGGGTTTGGTCTGCGACGTGAGCAATACCGGTGTGTGGCGAGCAATAGTTCACTTGAACCTCAGTTATGATAACCAATGGCAATCAAGTGGCTGAATAAAAGGTCTAATTGACTCTGAAAGTGGCTTAATATTTTTCAAAAGCCAGGACTATTTAATGCCCGTGACGGACACGGACGCACACGCGCAATTGCAGCTTATCTTCCATTCTTAGACGGGAATGGGCAGCATAAGACAATGATAGAATTGCCTCCTACATGCCAAAGCCAAAGTCAGTTTTCAAGCCTCGGTCAAACTTTACTAGTAACCAGTTCGCCCTGCTTATGGCGAATTGAAAGACACACCATACCGGTCTCACATCGTGCTTTTTACGAATGGCCTTCTCATTTTACTTACTCTAATCGAAGTGTCACCGTCACTGTGATGCATAGACATAGTCTGTTGTAGAGCTGCAACAAACCCGTTCAGCACTGTATTGGACTTGCTGTCGAGCATACTGAAGCCTGTGATGTTGGCGCCTCCATACCTGAAGTCGTCCAGGTATAACTCCTTTATATCCTGTTTGGTGGGAAAAGGAAAATTCAGTGGAAGTTTTTGCTTGTCTCCCAACTTTTCTCGCTCCCACCCTCCCTCCCTTCCCCTGCCCCTCCCCACCTGAACTCCCTCCCCCCTCCCTCTCCAACTACTCTATGCCCTCTTTCTTTTCCTCAATCTCTCCCCCTTTATGTCACTTTCTCCTGTCTTACCACGCTCCCCAGCAGAAATTGGTATCCATTTCGGCTCATGCCAACTTCCTTCACCTGAAATTGAAAACATTTTAATTTAATTTCCAAGAATGTATCCGAGGCTCAAGTTTTTAAATGTAGCTTAAAACATCAAAGTAGCAATCTTCGGCCAAACGTTGTTAGTCATTTCAAATTGCAGACAATACTTACGGCAATTTCAAAGTCTGCCTATAGTTGGCACTTCAAATTCTTAGCCTACATTAAAAAGAATTTCTTGAGTCTACTAAAAGCTATAAAAAGGAAATTGAGGGATTTTTGAACATTTTGACAACATTTGGGCCTGTAACGATTCCTTAGACAACTTGTTACAGTGTTGTGTGGAAAAATCAAGCAATCAGAATTCGCAGATTCCCAATACCTGAAGTTGACGTCCAAGTAATTGAACCGTCACCTTATACCACGTGCTGCCTGCCAGTTGTAAAATCTTTTTCTGTTCAGCATTCCGCTGTTTGTTTGTCTTGTGTTTAATTCAGGGAATTCTCCATGTCTACTTCTTCGGAGTTGTAGTGTTGTGGCTACTCACTGTGTGGCGCAGGAGTATCCAAGATGGCAAATAAAGTAGTTCACTGTTAGTTCAATCTGGTATTTTAATCGGTCTATTAAGTAGATAAAACAGTACAATCTGGCGACGAGGATACGGAACTTTTCTGTTTAGTGGTTTGAGTTTGTTGTATGGTGGTTCTTGATGGACGATGACTGCACTGAACATTGAGTTAAATCCGTTGCCTCAATTCGACGTGTCCGGGGAGGCATCCGCCCTGGGCTCTCGTTGGAAACGATGGAGGAAGGCGTTCACCTTCTTTGTTGAAGGAAAAGGTGTTACAAACGTAAACCAAAAACGGTCTTTGTTGTTGCATATGGCTGGCATGGATGTACAGGACATCTTCGAAGGACTCCCTGAGGTAGCACCGGCCGAGGGGGAAGAGACAATGTTTATACAGCAGCCCTGCGTAGACTAGATTCCTACTTTATTTGCCATCTTGGATACCACTACTCCTGCGCCACCAGTGAGTAGCCACAACACTACAGGAGTTATGTACGAAATCCATTTTAAAAAGCTTCAGTCGGTGGCAAAAGTTTTCTTTCTAGTCACGAGAAGGGAATTTTAATGAATGTTGAGGAATGTAAAAGAAGATAACCACAAAATCCGTGGACTGAGCTCGCGTACTCCGACTTAAATAAAAAATTGCGTCCGGCGATATTGGGCTAATGGCATTGGGAACAAAATAATTCCCAGCCTAGTGGCATGGGTCGCGTGACAATTGGGGTCTTTGTACGTGTAAGTATGAAGCAAGCTATAAATTATCATTATTATTGTTACTCCAACATCAGGTGTTGGGAATGCGTAACATTCGATTATGAATGTTTTTCAAAAATGTCTTTGGCTGCTTAGTAAGATTTTTTTGTCCTAACTTTCTACTAAACGTCGAAAAATACCTGAAAATTTTAAGCTCTCAAAACTTACTTGGTCTAGTAAAACTCTGACATCCTCGGCTCGCTCTATATCGATTATAATACAAGCTGCTGCCTCTCTTTTCCACATGTCGATTTGTCTCAATATCTTGTGCCTATTGGCAATAGACAACAGCCTATGCCCAATAATTTGCATCGGATAGCTACTGTTTTCGAACACTTCAGTCATTTTTTGATATCGAATTAAACCTACAAATAGACACACAGTATTAAGATAAAGATAAGGACGCTTATAATAGTTTGGAAAATCAAATAAAGTTTCACAAGAGAAATGGGATATTTTTCGTATTACAGACAAAACTGTGATCACACTAGCTTCACTCGCAGATGTCTTGTGTCTACGGAACGCGCATCCAGCTCTCAGGTTCTTGTGCTTATCTGGTTAAAGTTTGAAACATACTTGTCTTGTAGGTTTTCCATGGGTCAAATACGTAAACTAAAGGTGCAGCTTTATCACAAATCACGCACACTTCATTTTGCACTGCATTGGGGGGGGGGGGGTGTATTCGACTATAAACAATAGCATTTTTATACTAAAATGTTGTAAAAATGACATCTGCAACCAGAGAAAGAAAAATAAGAAAAGTTTTAGCCATCACATTCACGTTCACATATAAACAATGTCAGACGTTTCGTTTAACTTCAGAAAATCTTCACCAGTGATTATACAACTGATAGTCAAAAGCACACTACTGATGACGCATCTCGGAAATGTCTGACATTGTACACAGGTATTTATCATACATACGCGACGCTACAGTCGTGTCGTCCAACAGCGAAATAGTAAGAATTATTTTTCCACATTCCTGATGTAAAATTGCTGCCGCTATTCCCCATTAAAACTCGGTCAATATGAGTAGGAATTCCCACAGTTATTTCACTGTGGCGAACCTGAAGGTACTTATAGTCTCTGCACAGGTATTATTTGTCACAAATTGCAAATGAAATACTGAACAACAGGAAAAGAAGTCAAATAGTACACCAATAGACCCAAAAACATTTTTACTTTAATGCTAATTGATAATGTTAACAAACATGATACACACAACAAAATACTAGAAATGAATGTTTTAAAACAAAATCATTTCAGCGACATTGACTGACCAACGAGTGACTCACTGTTAGCGCGGTAAATAATATTCCTGCGCCAACAGTCATGAAAAAATGTATATATTTTGCACTTTCAATAAACAGAATTATGTTGTGACGAACACTTTTATATTTTATGAACGTTTTATGTATGCAATTAAATTTTACACACGTTTTTAGACTAATGTAACACCCATAGGGGCAGTGTCGTTTGCTACTGGCAAACGATCAACAGTCCAGTTCTAAATTCTTGAAAAAACTTTACGAAAAACATTGTTTTCAGGTCTTCTTCGATTCTGTGAGGCACTGACTGTCCGATTTTAAATTGTTCATTCACGTTCCTGCACACAATACATTTTCTGAGACGAAAAGACCCCGCTGCAGCAATCCCGCCATGAGTGGAGAAATTTGTACACACCGTTGAATTCCCCAAAAACGTCCCTGCTTAGCTCACCAGCAGCAAATTTGGTAAATGCGCAACTTACAAAGGGTGCAACTCCGATATTTGCTCATGTAACTCCACGAGGAGGCACCATTTACATGTAACTTTTTCAATGCACAACTCAGCTTCCAGTTAACGAGCAAACGACTGCTTGCCGGAAGTACCACGTAATTGACACCAGGCGGCGACAGTGAGTAGTGACGTCCAATAAAATTGGCCGTGGCTTTAGCGCAAGATCACATATTTTGGGTATTGAGAATATGAAGATTTGGCGGCCCATGTACTATAGTATATCACGTGGGATGTTATGTCCCAATATTGATTCACGGCACGGATCTCAATACTATAACCTACAGCTATCACCTATGCTGCAAAACATACAACCTACGTAGTGGAAACGAGCGTATGAATATTTTGCAGAACACATATGCCTGCGTTTGTTAGTTTTGTCGTTTTCTTTCAGAAGATAGTTTTCAGCATATTTTTCTGTAGTCATACAGCAATCATCAGTGTCCAGTTGCATGAAATACTCCCAATAGGCACTCAAGTATGTTCCTTAATATTTTCGACGCATTCTTGCTAATAGCGATTGTGCGTTTTTCTGTTAGTTTTAGCTGATGCACAACCAGACTATAAACTCTTCTTTGAATTGTTACTTGGTGAGAATAAATAGCGACCTCCCAAATGTAAGAACTTAGTCCCTATGTATTTCCAGTGAAACAAGGGCTTGGATTTTAGATCATATAAGAAAATGTGACAACTTAAAGAGGCCCTCATAATAAAGATCGAGATTGTTAGAAAATGTAGAGTTAATGAGTAAACGAAGTCTTCAAATGCGCTGAAAATGTGATGAACATAGTTGAGTCCCTATTGGAACTGTTTCATGTAAACAAGCACTGACGTCGTCTTCAACTTTACATTATCTAGTGTGACGTACCACGATCTTCCAAGTAGATATAATGGACCTCTCGCCATTGGTACTTCTTCACGACGTCCACCATTGCATTCAGATAGTCTGGACCAATCAACACTTGGTATTTTGTTGCGTCACTGCCTTGTACATTTAGGTCGGGAGGTGATGACGTCATAATGTGTGGTAGGCCAGCAGACTCTGTAAGCGACCTCAAAGTACTCATGGACGAGCTATTACCCTGGCTAAAGACCGCTACGACTCCCTTTTGCATTTGGCGGCAAACTGTAGAAAATAAACGTCAAATGCAAGCAAAACAAATAAATTGAAATCATTGTAATACTGTTTTCTTGCATATTGAGTGATAGTCATAATAATTCGGTACACAGTAAGTGGGTAAAAACACACAAAAATATGCTCCAAAATATGAAATAAAAACAAAGAGAAGCAGACCGAATAATGAAATAAAATAAAAATTCCCTCTAAAACTATGCGAACAATGATAGGATGTCTACGAACTGAATTACACACCTACCATGCACTGAATTTCAAGCCATTTGCAATTTATCTTCCATACTCGACTGAAATAGCGTAGGACTAGGATGTGATGCTATCTCTAAGACAAAAAGAGAAACCATTGTCTATCAATTTGCATCTTACATAACAATGGTGTGGACCTTTTCCGACATTATTTCTGGAATCAGCCCTCCATTTCCAAAACGAGGCCATTGCAACAACGCGTTTTCCCCTTCCAGGAAAAAGGACATTTATATGAGGGACCTTCCCATTAGATTTGTTTAGTATCATTCTCGAAATCGTCTAACTAAGCTAATTTAGACTTTTGATTGCATTGTCCACTAACTATGCAGAAAAAAAGATATAGTCTTTACTCACGGGTAGCGTTAATAGAGTAACTGTCGGTGACGTAGATTGGATTTAGGAATGCCTCTATTTTGATATCGGAGTTTTGTGCGTTGAGGACATCAATAGCAAACTTCATGGCGTATCTCGAGGACTCGTTGGTCCGATCAAATATTGCCCCTGGAAGTGACAAACGAAAAACGCAAATGAATTGTGCACGATATAATAACAGCTATTTGAACTTATATTCGTCAAATTCCGTATGTTTACGTATTGACTAAGCACGCATTAATCTGTTTTCAAACAAATTAAATTTGCGAAATATCCAGCTACATGGGAATATTGAATGGTAATGAGATAAGCACACTATTCAATTGCTGTGGCATATCTGTTTCATTATCGTTCTTTTAACGGTGTTAAAACATCGTTAAAGAGCGTTGAATTCGTTTATTTGGCAGAAATCTATGTCTTTTTAATATGTCAGTGCCTAAATGCATATTGTCAGCAGCGTAAAACAAGAATATTCCACATTCTGTAGGAAATTTTTTTGATGAAAATGGTTTACTGTTTTCTGCACTTACGAGCGACTAATACTAAACACAGATTTTGATAAGACCTGATAAAGAAAATGCAGTTAAATTTAATTTATTTTCTTACTTTTGGCCCATTTTTGCGCTACACTGAATAAATAATATTCATATTCAAACCCATTTAACTTGTCTCATTTATGGGAATGATTCACGAGATGCATGATTTACTAATGTAATTTCAAGACTCTCAGAATAGCTGACAGTTCGTTATTGCTTTAAGCCAGTCTCTGCAGTTTGGCTTGTCACGGCGTGTTATTCCACATCATGCACGCACCCAGCCTAAAATATGGGGGGGGGGGTCGAATTTTCGGCAATGTGGACCTTTTACTAACAAAAAATGGGAGACTAAAAAAAACCGCGTTCAGATCTATAAATTGTGCATTTGCGCCTTTTTAGTGGACTTTTGTCTCGTTTTCTAGGACTTTTTGTTTCTCTCAGGCGGACCTTTTTGCCCACTTACCAAATGAACCCTCCCCAGGTGCGCGCATGCACATAAATGTGCCGTGCATGGTCTTTCAAAAGGAATGACGAACTGTAAGTTCGCAAATCAGCAATAAGCAAATTGAGAACAATTTTATAGCGATAAGCAGTCTAAATCCAAAATTCGCATCTTAGATCGAACACCGGTTAAAACCGCTTTAAAAACAGAAACTATTTAAAATAAGAACACGTAGCACTAAGTGATGTAAGCTTCCTTGAATAATGTTGTCTTTATTTTCATCGACAATAAGAAGCAGTTCGAGTCATTCTGGGGGTCACACAGCCTTTCATTACAATGAAAGTAACCAGAGTAATGTGACGGGACGTTCGTAACTTTACGCTTATTGTTATTCTTATTTAGTTGCAAATGTTCTGTTATTCTTATGCTAATGTCTTTGTTGCGTCTCAGTGCGCCTTTGTTACGTGGGCATGTGGGCGCGACTGTATGTGTCGGGCACTTCGCTAGCGACAGGCTTAGGAGAAGGGTGTTTTCCTTCTTTTGCTTTCATGGAAAGTTGATCGTTATCATGTGCAAATTGAACTGAAACGAATGCCTGATGAGAGAAAATACATATTTTGAGGTTCAGTGGAGACTTGCTCTGTTACAGTAAGAAAATGATTAATGAAATTTAGTAACAGAGGTCATCGAAATGCAGAAGAGTAACGGCATATCACGTGATGGTCATATTCTAAAACAAGCTTAAATATATATGCTGTCACCTTAAATTCATGACCTTAATGAGGGTTTCAAAACACTTCACAGAAAACGATTGTACGCTTATCAGTAGTTCACGGTGTTGGATCTTCGTTTTTAAATATGATTTACACCCGTAGTAGATGACTCTAAAATATTAACACATTAAAATATTCCTGACTCACGAAATCACGGCTTTTAGATATCTGGGATGACTCCGAGTGGTTTGCAAAGAAAGTTTTTGGCGCGCATTCTTCAAAAGATCTATGCAGGAGCCTGGCCCCAGCTCACGACGCACGCCACGCCAGGAAACATCCGAAACACTTCGGGTATTCCCGTATTAGCCTCAAATTTCCCCTCGGAGGTGAACATCATCCTTCCGTGTGCGAACTCCAGTCATGAGGCTAATCATTCTCCAGTTCGCAGGTCAGATAACTTACTGTACGGTTAACTACGAGCATGCGCAGAAAACGGGAAAACCTGAGGCTTCGAAAATACCCGAGGTGTTCGGTAAGGCCAAAAATTAAGAACTCCTGAGAACTTTGTCCCTGTTGAGACTATGATGGATTTTTCTCTCGTATCCTGGTCGTGATCTGTGGTAACATTAATGGTCGCAGCCCAGTTATTATTTTGCAAAACTGCGACCTCATCGAAGGAATCGAAGTTCAGAGTGAAAACCTATGCAGAATTACCCGTGTCAATTATTCTGAGAGAGCTAAATTACGAGTCAGAATGCTGTATATCGATCGCAAATTTTAAGCCATTTTGACATCTCCCTGAGAGGGTAGTTATTGTAGATTAGCTACTGACAGTTCAAGTAAAAGCTTGCACATGGGATATGTACTCGTGTTTTTTACATAGTAATGGAATATGCTTAGATTTAAAAGATTCATGTTAGCATACGATTTTAACGATTACTGTCGTAAATCGCATTTCTAGTTACCCAGTGGGTTTGCAAAAGCACTCCGGGGGCAATGTAGACATACAAGTGCATGCCAGTCTAAGCAGAAATATTTGGTTTTCTTCTACCCATGCCTCGGTCACATACTGTAAAGGTTCCAGTGCCTATCCGAATGCGGATGTACAGAAGAAATATAAAACACATTGATGTAATTGTTAGCTATTCACTCTAAAATATCAAAAACACGTGAATCAGTAAATAAAGGAACCGTATGCTTATTCTTAAAATGTTGCATCAGCTCCAAAGTTATGTATCAGCTACCGGTAATCAGCCTCGAGACGGTTCGAACCCACGATCTCAGCGGTCTTAGTGTAACACTTTACCCACAGAGGTACACACCTATTCGGCAAACAGCCGGTTATTTTATCTAATTTCAAAGAGGAATTATCATTTTTACGGCAGAAAAACACAATTTTGGGAATGTTGTTGAACGAGATTGACTTTTCGAAGTTATTACGTTTGACCAAATTTTTGACGTTATTAGGTTTGACCAAAGCTACAAATCGGTAAAATCAGTTGTGTTTTTGTGGTTTTATTACAAATCTTCAACTGTCGCAGTCGTCTGCCAGACATTTGTTAAACACACTTAAAATACCCCGTTCTAAAGACGTTTCTTTTGTCAATATACCACTCGATGGCTTAGAACATGATCAATACTTTGAGTTATGGGATCAAACATGTATAACGGTCTTTGACAGGCCAGTTTGATGAAATAGTAACTAAATGTTAAATAATTTGATTATCGGTCTTTTAATGTATTTCGTCTACTTATAGGTTAAGTGAGTTTCCTATACAGAAAGAAATGTCATGGCTGCTGCAAAATTCATTGAACGAAGTTTCCCAGCAAATGTTAAATAATGAATTCAAGTAATTTCATGCAATCTAATATTTGTTTTATAAATCAGTCGCGTATAAATCTGGGTTGTGTTCGCAGATGTAAGAATTTAGGAAAAAACTATAATGTTATCAGTTGCCTTGATTGTAATCTATAACTATATGTCGCGAAGTCATGTGCAATCTTGTTTCTCGTGCATGCAGAACACATTTGTACAACCTTGCACCAAGGCTAACTCACATAGAACACTAAAAGCTTTATGACCGTGAAACCAACCATTAGTAAAAGACAAAGGTTGTTGTTTATGAGTTAATGAAACGACTACAGGGATTTTCACGTACATGTCTTGGTAGCTTGCTTGTTGAATTGGAACTCCACGGTGTTATTTACTTCAGAGTAAGAATGAAACCCGCACGTAGTCATCAAGTAAACGACAGAGACAAAGAATTTTAATTAAGCAACCAGTTCCTTGTTCTTACCTATTTGAACTCAGAGCCAGTTCTGTTCAACGAAAAATATCACTAAGATATAGGAAAAGTCCATAGATGGCATTCCTGTTTTTAATATTTTTCCACTAAGTTTATACAAACGTTCTTTGCCATTGAACATCTCCATGACCTCTTTACCTGTGCAATTCACAGCTTCAACAGTAAACTGAAATTTTTTTATTAGATTTATAAATTTCGAATAAAAATGTCATGGTAAAAGAAATATGGGGTAATCGATTTGATTCACGTTGAAATAAACATTTTCATCTATTTCGCAACAAACCTGATCGATGAGTGCAGACAAGTGATTTTAAGATATGAATAATTGACGAAGTTAACGGTCAGATAGCGAAAACCAAAGGCAGTTACTGCATGCAGTCTTTTCTACCAAGCGTTTTCACATTCACGTTAAAAAGAGTGGAGGAAATCTGAATGGTTCTGGCAACCAAACATACGAAAATGGTTGCGCGTATTAAAGCGTTTAAAAGTTCCTCCCTACCAGGTCAGTTAAATCGTCGATGTTAAAAATGAAACAAAGATAACGAATAAAATTTAGCCCCATTATGCTGTTCTCTCCAACTGCATTGTATTTGAGATGCAGAACCATGTACAGTACACGATTAAGGGTGTCAAAAGACAAATAGCTAATGTCGACGGATTATAAGTTTATTTAATAATAATCCATATCTGAATACAGGGGTCCATTACAGCGGGAATGCGAGCACAGATATAATAATGCGTGGAACAAATGCCGTTATAAACTGACCTCCTCTTTCAAAGACATGAAGACTAACAGAGGCAGTTCAAGTTAGTTTAAATCATTTAGAAATCTTTGGTGAATTCATAAGTACCTTACGCAGTTTCTAAAAGGAAACTAAACCCAGTTACGGTCTATTAACAGGTATAAATTACAACTTTCTCATCTAGCTCTCATATAAAATGATGTCTTCGTTAGCTGTCAAATGTTTTAGAGCACGTTTCAAAAAAGTATAAAGGCTGCTAAGCCGGCAAACGTGACTAACGCTTTGGAGAGAGTTACACGATGACTGGTAAAGACCAAACACTAAAGAATCAGTCAAACCATCTTAAGGCACGGAAAGTAAGTGATTTCAGTCAAATACAGCTTTCATAATTTAAGTAAGATACCAACATTGCCTGACAAGAGTACCTAACGAGAAATTTACTGAAATCACAAAACAGGGTTCAACATCCGTTTAAGTAAAATACAAACACCTCGCTCATCCTTAAGTATATACTTGCCTATTTTCACAGTTTCCTTTCTACTATCTTCTACACCAATTGTCGAAGATAACAGTAGCAGAGCAAAGCACGCTACTGCAATAATCATCTTGGAATCCCCAGGCATTTTAACGTTTTTACACAAGCAAGACATTTCGGGTTTAGAGACAAGACAATGACGTAGTGTTAAAGAAGATACAGGCGACTGAGTCTACAGCATCATGAGGCGAAGGCGAACCTCTAGTTAATAACATCTAACCGGAAAAGATGACTACCATAACAAGTATGAGAAAAATCAATTAGCGAAGTTGATCGTCAATAAGGCCGCAGAAGTACAAGTTAAGTGGATTGTAGAGTATAGAAGCATAGGCGATGAGTGTGAGACTAACTAGGAGCAGGATATGTGAACTAGGTTTTGGAGACCTCTGTCTTCACAAACGATAAGTGCCATCCGAAATAGCAAATAGAAGAATATGTGAACTACGTTTTGAAAACAGGACCCCTTCAACTTTTAATTACTCTTGCTCTCGTATGAACCACCACTCAGAAAATTGAAGTTGCTCTTCCACGCATATTTACGGATGAAAAACAATACACAATGCGCTAAAGTTTAACAGGTGAAGCCACGAACATACCTCACAATTTTTACTACCTTTCAAAGGTTTTTTTAGAGCGCAAACTTGCTCACATCATTAATCAAAGCTAAAAAAGTAAGAGATCTGGCGGGAAATAACTGCCGTACGACATCATTTAGACTCGCATGCCTATTCAGTATTGTACCATGTGCCTCCCCAGCAACACTCCTTCAGTATATCTGATTGTCTTCTTTCTCCGTTGGTAATAGGAATTGAGTTAGAGACTGAATGGTGCACATTTAAGCCTCCCGAGAAATGAAAGACTGGAGAAATGGCCTGCATGACGGCGACTTCCGACCTCAGTTTGGCCACCTCAGTTTTCATTTGGCGACCTGTGATTTGTGCTAAATTGATTTAGCAGGTTGGCGTTAAGCTAAGCGTCGGACACAGTGGTTACACTCTTTCACAGTGGCTACTGAAAAACAGTCCCAGTTTCTTGGAATTCCGTTAAAAAGACGATGGTCGACTGGGAAACTCGTTTCTGAAGCTTCACTTATATGTGTGCACATTAGAACAACGTAGGGAAGAAGGCGAATTGTATCGAATGAACGTGTTCGCCATAACGTACGCGAGTACGCAATAATTTATTTGTTTAATAATTGGAAGTTTGAGTTCCGTAAGTGGCAGATTCTTGGTGTCGTCAGGGGTGTGCAAATGATCTACAATTTGTGAAGGCAAAATAAGAGGGGGGGGGGGGGGNGAGAGATGCTATCCTAGGGCCCAGGTGAAGGGAAAATAAAATTGACTTTTAGATTGGCTATCGTTGGTTTTTATTAGAAGAGTAATTTTAAAATTGATCGAAGCCAGAGCAATTGTGCATAGTACGCCATGATTTAGAGCACACATGCGGAAGAAAAATGCAATTTTACTACCCCCTTTTGCATAAAAAACGTGTATCACCAAATTAATGCATTACCCTCATACAAAAATATGACTTAAGTGTATCTACCATCAGTTACGTTGGGACGATGTCTTAAAGTGTACACTACATGACTCTAGTACCTCAAAATAAATTTCATTATTATATCTTACTTGATTTCAGTGCCTTTAGTGCACAGCTCATAAAGAAACACGCAAAAATTGAAAAAATAATAATTATGTACAACGTCATGGGTTGAACCCAAGTCGTTCGCCATACTGTTCGGATCAGAGACAAAGTGTAAACTATAGAGTGAAGTGAAAGCAAAGTACATTTAGCGTCGAGAAGGTTCGTAGAGGGATCAAAAGATGTGTTGCCGGAGGCTGCAGCAACAGCAGCCAGGCGGAGAACATCTCGGTGTTCCGAAGGACACCAAAGTTGCGCAGAAGTGGCATCGCTTCGTGCGCCGAACGAAAGTGTGGGACCTCACCGTGGACCAAGCAATTCGGTCCAGGGTCACTCTGTGTTTTGCCCACTTTGAGGACTCGTGTTTCGACTCCAGTCACAGGAGATGTTACGATGAAGGCCTGGTTCAATAAAGGACAAAATTTATCATTCAGAAACATCGGCTCTTAATTCAGGATCGTCTGATGGATGACTGGGTTGACTTGCCGAGCACGAGGTCGCTTCTCTCGCGGGAGGATCCAGTTCGTAAGGCTCAAAGTAGAAAAGTACGTAGCCTGAAGCACATCAAACTTGTTCTCGCTTTCGTGCAACCCCATTTCCTCATCCTGGCCACCATTCCCGTACGTTTCTTCATAGCATTCATTCAATTCTTGCTCATAATCGTCGTCGCTTTCAAATTCACTGCTCTCCACCATTATTCAATGCTAGTCACTGATTTCTTGTGTTCAACCCATGACGTCACATGGTGGGAAATGTGAAAATTGGCAAAATCGAAAGAAAAATCAAAATTTCGAGCTAATTACACAAAATAAACATGGGTTTAGCTAAATTTCACGTCATATATTTAGTCTGTGGCCACCGGTAATTCAAAATGTGCAAAAATCCATGGTGTGTACTGTTTAAAAACTTCGGTCATTCACAACAGTTTTAACAAGACCTAAAAGCTGGTGAGAATTTACATTTTGTCAAAACGCCGATATTATGTACAGCAAATTTGGGAATGTATCTCAAAATGTTTACTCTACTCTGTTCTACTAGTTCATGGCTAGTGGGGTTTCGTTTTGATGCCGAGTCTGTTGTTGGCGGCACATTCAAGTAGTTAGATGGCACAGATCTAGAATCACGTGACTATTCGCAGAGGAAACGGGGAGAACTGCTACGTTACGTGTGTTAGCAGTGTGAAAGATAGACGTAGTTGGAAAGTGGGGAATTGCGTAGAAACTCGACTGCTTTTTGCCTGTGAACGTTTCTACAACGGTAAGTTATGTTTGCTGTTCCTTTAAAGATGATATGAACGCTCAATCGCTCAAATATCTGGACATTTAGGTCGTTTTCTCGCCGACACGTAATATCACTTTTAGCAATAAACTAAACACCCTTTGCTCACGGTGGTCATTAACGTTGGTAGTATTTTTGATAAAAATGGTGTTCACTAGGCTTTGGAATAGGACGTCAACAGAACTGCAACTGGTCTTTTCACGGATGTCGTGTTGATTTTGCTCCGTCTTCGATAATATTTACTTCTGTTACTCAGCGGCTGACCTGCTGTAGTCAGTATTGCTTTTTTGCAGTTTTGCATTTTAGCGATGTAGCCTTTGCGTCTATAATGTTTTGATCCACAACGCGTGTCGTACGGATAAATTTTGCTTTTTATGGCAGTTCTGTTCATGTTTCAATTAAATCCATATTTCAGAAACAGGAAATTCCGTTCTCACAAACTAGATAAAGTTTTAAACTCACAAAGCCACCACTCAGTTGAAACTTGACACATGCACTTTGATAATCTTTATTCTATAACAGCTTGAGGTCGTTTTTCTCATTTATCTCGTGAAATTTCATTGCTAAACAGTGCAGCCAAAGATGGCACTGAACAGTTAGGCTGCGGCCACGGCCAATTTGTACTTACCTAGATTTAAAAAAATCTAGGGGTAGGCCAGGCTTGGAGGTATTTTTTAAATTAGATATTGTATGTAGGCCAAGGAAATGTGGTTTGTTTGTATTTGTGAACATGTTGAGAATGAAAAAAGACCATTTGCTCGGCTGTAGCTGCACTCTTCTTCAAGATGGTGGCCCCCTTTTGCAATTGCGCATTGCTCGGTAGTGACTGAGAAATTGGCTGCAATTTTAGGTAGCCCTCAAACAAGCCAGATTTGCAAAAAAAACTAGTTGATCGACAGTACTTTTGGAAGGAAGACATTTTTGGAATTGGCAGGGAATTTGCTTTCGGAATCTAATGTTGGCTGTAGTCAAGCATCGGCAGGGAAATGGTGATTTTGGGGTGAAAAGTGCCGATTTTGAGTTTTTTTTGCCCCTATTTTTCTTAGTCTAGCTTGGTTTTCATAGGAGTGGCAGGGTCAAAAATACAAGAGAGAATAAAGTTTTTGGGCTCATCTGTAGGGCTTGTGATGTGAAATGACTCAAAACTTTTCTTTCTTTGCATGAACTTTTTGACAGAGTGAAGAAAGGGTGACGAGTCCATTGACGTGTATTCTGATAGGGAAACACCTGTGAGAACTGTTCTGTGCCCCCAAAGCCGTTACCCCACGGTCTAAATTGACACATGATTTGTTTTCACCGTGTGATGCTGTCGCCTCATGTTGCTGATTCATTAAACTATTTTCAAACCCTTAACAGAGACCATTGGACGGCCACGGATGGACATTGTTGTTTCATGGTCCGTAAAGACGTTTAGCGGGCGTGTGTGCAATAAACAAATATGGCAAGATTTGACGGCTTCGGTGGTAAAAACGCAATGGCGCTTTTTGTACTGCCTACGGCTGCAACAACAGACAATTGAAAATACGTAACTTATGCTTTTTTCACTTCCGCACTGATTAAGATAGATGATGTTCACGATTGAAACAAAGACTGTTTTTGCGTGAAATTGTTGCCTGACATGCAGTGATGTGCTGAGTGATTTGAACTTAATGTCTTTGCTGTTCCCTGCATTTGATCGCTTATATAGAAAATTATCGTAATTGGTTTGCATGATTTTGGGAACTACTGATTAGTTTTTTCTATGCCTATTGATGCTTCTAACTACTTTCTTTCATTTCTTTCTGCAGTCTTAATACATTCAAATCTAAATTTAATTATATTTACTATTACTATTTATTTATTTATTAATTTTATTATTTTAATATCACCATATATGTGTTTTTATCTATACTTTATTATTTACCTATTATTATATATATATTTTAATTTATTTATTGTTTTTACTTATTCGCTATTACTTATTTAAATTGTTTCTTGGTATCACATGCAGTCAACATCCTGGCTGTCGTTGGTCAACAATCTATGTTATATTGTAGTAATGAACACCCCTAATACATATTGGTTAAGGTGCCGTAGTGGGTACATTGTGTTGCTCTTGTTTAGAAATAATTGACTAGCACTTGTTATTTTGTATACGCTGTTTAAGCCCACTTATGTGCTTATAATTTGGACACTACACTGCAGCATTTTTCTGCATCCACAATATTTTCCTTGTCTATCAATTATTTTTTCAAAGCGACTTCATAGATTCTGGTGAAACTTCATTTAAATTTATGGCTGGGATACGCCAGCACCATTTCGTTTTTGGACTATTTTAAGTGCTGTACTATCCCGTTTTCTTCTAGGCGTTTTTCAAATGCATTGTGTGACGGTTGGGGAATTCTAAACATCTGATGACACTACATGAGGTCGGGGTTCTAATTTTTGTACTCGAAATCGAACCTGAAAATAATTTTGACACACTCCATTCTATTTTTGTGCGAGTTCAAATGTCTATTATTCTATACTGGAGTACCTTATGGTTTACGTGGACGACTTGTCTAATTCTAGTGTGACGATCCCAGTATTAATCTCGAGTTTTCGCTCGAGTTTGTAACTCGAATCTAAGAGACCTAGACACTGGTTTACGTAACTAGAACACAGAATAATAGACCCTTATCTTGAGCTCGTCTTAAAATAGAACGGAAAATGTCAGAAATAAATTCGAATAATATCTAGAGTTCAAAGGTTAGACCACAGGTCCTGTTTGTGTTTGAGTTGCAAGATTTAATGTAGGTTTGACCGGAAGCCATGTGCCTTGAGAATCTTAAGCGCGACAGATTTGCCAATTTATTTACTTATTCTTTTATTTTTCTGTGATTTTTGCTTTGTCGTAGTGGCGCCAAAACATGTTGCATTAGACCCTTGCTTTCAACTTTGGTGTGCCCAAATGACAAGAGTTATTTTTATCGTTTACATCACCACGTTATTTGCGGAATGAGCCGATAACTGTCCCACAAGGCATTTGAAAAAGGACAGCAGCGATGAATATGAAATCAGCAAATCGCTCCCCCTATGTCAACGTACCATCTCCGTTGTTGTGTCCGAAGATTGGAGTCCGTATACTCGGAGGTTTGAAGTTTTGTTGGACGGAACATCTACTGTTTTCAAGATTCACCATTCCGAAAGAAAGTTAGAGCTTGTTTGCGTACTCGTTGACTGACAAGTGTTCGACCAAAGTACGTTCTGAATCAATGCATCCTAACACCAATGTACCGTAGATCCAATAATGCAGCGGACCTTCGGGGAAATGGGGTGTAATCGGTGAATCATTTCCTGGCTTAGGCAAGACATCTGCATGCGGAACGTTTTCATGTTTAACTCTCTGTGGTATTGTCCAGCTAGCTAAGGAAGATACATCTTGGGGCTTGCAAAAACAGGGACCCTGCAACTTGGGACTTGAAAACCAGGGACCCAATCTCTTCGCTACATGATCCACTCAACTGATTCCTGGGCGTGGGGGTAAAGGTGGTCAAAATCGAAAACTGTGGCGACAGGGATTCTGGCTATTGCTACGAACGTGTGCTGTAGGTGGAAATTGTGACAACTGGGGGTTGATACTGTGAGCCGGGGAGTGGGTGTTATGGGTTATGTTATTTCAGCGATTTTGTCCACATTTAAACATACAGCTTGAGCTACTGCTTCACATTCAGTCATGGTGAAAATGGAGCCCCTTTAAACATCAGTAAATCTGGTCCTGCCTACGGTGAATCCTATTTCTGTGAAGCTGGAAAAAGCTCCATCAAATTATAATTTGCACGTGTCTAATAGAAAGAGCACTTGCATCATGCGAACCACAAGTGAATAGCATCGCGTTAATGACACGACCATCTGCACTAAGTATGCACACTCAACGCAACACATGTAATTCCTGCATAGAGACGGTAGGGCGTAGTCAAGGCGAAAGGTACAAGTTTTGCAATGCAATTACCCCCCCCCCCGATGGAGCACTGCTTATTTATATTCTAAAAAATATTTTTTGCCTCAACCGTCGTAGTTCTAATCTAGTTCAGTTGAAAATCGTTTTGTAATAAAAGTAGTTTGGTTTTCGCTCATGTCTTTGTAGGATTAACGCCATTCTTTAATATCGGGCAGTACGACTTCTTGGGCGCACCCATAACCGACAGAGAAGGTATCAAGTGGTAATTCATTCCCTTAAGTCTCAGTCGTAACGGCAAACGAAGGGTTCACGGTGGCTCCGGAATTTGTGACAAATATCGGAATAAAGAAGGTAATTTGCATTTTTTAAATTTACTTGTAATTATTTTAGGCTCTAAAATTTCCAAGCCATTTGTTAATTTACAGTGTATGTCTGCAAATACTGATGTATTCATTAATTTTTGTTTCTAGAGTCATAGAACGCCTTCCAAAGCCTTGGGGAGGTTGTACACGAGATAGTGGGAATGGCTACAAACCCGCGGGTTACTTGTTTTCCGTAAAGGTGACGAGCTTGAAAGTGGTTACAGTCAAATGAATTACACCAACTTATCATATTCATTTGTCTGAAACGTGTTTTATATAAACTGTCACAGCATTAGAAAAAAATGTTAAAATTTTCAGTTTGCTTACCATAGATCAGTTAAAATACAAATACAGTTATGTTAACTTTATTTGAATTTACATGTGAGTTAACTTAAACAATTATATTGAATTATAGTAAAAACTTTTCAATTTCGTTCGCGAATCATTATGAAAATTGACATATTTGTTCATGCTGAGTCAGTGGTAATGGACCTCATTTTTCTTTGCTCTTGTTTGATGTTCATCAGCCACGAAAAACCTGTGTTATTAATGGCTACCAACAACCGCCATACCTTTTCCATCAACCCCGCTGTGGTCAGTCATGCAAAGATCTGGAAAATTCAAACTTAGAATAAAACATGCAATCTAAAGTCAACCATTCAATGGAAAAGTCAACACGTAGATATTTTGAGAGGCGGGGGGAGGGTTCAGGGGGTTCAAACCACCCTCCCAACAGGAACAAAAATAAAAAAAAAATAAAAAAATGTCGCCAGGAAAACAAAATCAGCTAATGAAAATCAAAAAAAAAAATCTTAGACCGGAGGAGGGAAACCCCCTACCGACCTTTACTATTCTCGGCGCTATGCACCTCGGACTCATGCGAATCCTAACAAACCCCCCTTACTGAAAACGTAGATCTGCCACTGTGTTTCTATATTTTACAGACAGAATCATGAACTTGCAATCGGCACAAAACACAACCACTCGCCATCTGTTTCCAAAACTCCATGGACGCCAGAGACTTCGACCCTTGCATGGAAGTGAGCCAAAAAGACCTCGTCTCTGGCATCCAAGCCTTTGGCAGGTGGTCCACCGCCAGTCTTTTTGGCACTCTTCTTAATTTCATCAATTTTTGATTTAGCTGTAGGATGAATTAAACGAGAATAGTCAATTCAAATTACGCTGGAGTGTCTCAACCCATGATTTACATTCTAGAAACCGGTGGCACTACAGAACTGGCCTCCTTAGACATGGAGTACTTGGAAGTACATGTACATGTAGTGTTAACGGAGGTGGGTGAGGATCAATATTGTGAAGTATAAATAGGAATTTATGAAATGCATTAACATTATGTGTACCAAATAAAGTTGGTTAAGACACACACAAATTACACTCCGACTTTTAGATAGGCGTTCACATTTTTTACATAAATTATTAAAGGTAACAGGAAATCAACCAACAAACAGCAATTATCTTGTTACAGAATTGTACTGAAAATTTTTCTTACACTCCTCAATTGACCTTTTGGTCGTGAACTGGCTGAAATTAGAGGAATAGAGTGAATAAAATTCTAGATAAACTGAAATTAACAGTGTCATTCTAACTATATAATATCGTGTTCACTAATGTGTATATTGCACTGTGCGCACTGAAACTCACCTACTGATGAATTTTGCCACTATCTCCCATCCCACCCTTTTTGGCTGAGGATTTTATATTACCCGCACCGCGGTGGTCACCAAACAACGTGGTTTCCATCGCCATTACTTTTTCTGTAAGAACCTTTTCTTCTTCTGTTGTCCTCAGACCTCTTTTGGAAGAGGCGATGGATTGACTGCTGGTTGCTCTTACGGTTTTTATGCTGAAAGTCAATTGCAATCCGTGATACCCATTCTAATAAATTGTTAATTCAGCTATTTCTTATTTAAAATACACAAAGGTTCGCATAACGCCCTCATCTCTAAAATGAATACAACCTAAACGAGTCCATTTTCCACGATGTTGCATTTAAAACCATGGCAACATAGCACACTTTTTTCTAACTGAGTTTTTAACGTGTTACGAACCCCACGAAAATATCCATAGTTTGCTACATTTGGAAATATATTAACTTTGAAATGGATAATCGGACTCAAATGAATTTTCAGACAGTTCGATTGATGCACTGTTCTAAACAACGCAATAAGGGATTAGTTTTAAAGTGCTTTTCTAGTTTTCGTCAAGTGCTATTAAACGAGGGCTTAGGATTTTTATCAATTTTGGTGTCTTTTTTGCAAAATTAGTGTAATGTTAAATAACACAAAACGGTCGACCGAAGCAGCAATGCATTTTCAAACCTTTCGATGTAGGCTTGGTATGCATGACAACAGCAGTAAAAACCGCTTACTTGGCGACCCCTATAGAAGCGCTCATTAACTAAGAAGTTCAAAGCGAGGCTTTGAGCAGAAGATATGGGACGCTGACCGAACGCTGGTCAAAGTAACAGTGGGTTTTGGGTTTAAAATTGTATAATTTTCAGTAATTTGGCAAAAAAGGTTGTCGTTTGCTCAAAGACAGGCAAGGTGTTCGATCCGAAACTGTTTAGATAAGGTGAGCCTACGTTGCTTTCCGTTGATAACTTTTCACCAATCAATACCACACTGACGCACAATAGCAATAGATAGCGTTAGGTCTAAAGACTCTAAAGGTTTCGCTGCTTTTAAATTGAAGTCATTGGGTGCCTTTTTGGCTGGTGTCTGTGACTTTTCTACTCAAAAGCCGACGATCACGCAGTAGAGGGTGCACTTCTCGAAGAAAATTATTTTGTATTTAATCATTCACAACACAGGAGAGTTCCTTAGTAGGCCTAACTCGAGTACGATTTCTCGAGTAAACTCGATTTCCAGTCGACTCGAAAATGAACGTTAGGCACGCGATTTCGAGTTTGACTCGACTGAGACAGATTTCGAATACAAATTTTCGAGTCTGAGTTCGAGTCTGACATTAGGCACCGTACCCTAACCTGTACATTTCGATTACGATTTTGAGTAAAAATTTCGAGTATATGCTCAAATTTTCAAGTTTCGTTCGCCAGTGTGCTTGACGTTGTACTCGAAAATAAATATGGCGAATGTGAGACACAGACAAATTATTCAACGAGCAAGAGAATATCAAAAGATCATTGAGAGACACATCAAATCCTTTGGAAATTTTAAGTCGACGTACCATATTTCAGCGTTCCTTTTTAGTCCAGAGACAATAGTTTTCATTTTAAATCTCCTTCATCTTAACCCGCCGTATCATCGCACTGCATTGCCGCCACTTTATGAACTTCGTCTTACTCTACAATTTCTGGCAACTGGTGCCTTTTATTCCGTAGTCGGTGAGTCATTACAAGTGTCAAAGCATCTGTGAGGAAAGCCATGTGAGAAATTTGTACTGCCCTGATTGCAGTGGGTGTGTAACGGTGTGTACGGTTTCCCAAAGACGAGGAGGCGAGGAAAGTTAAACAACTGTTTGCTTCCATGCCAGGTACATTTCACATCATAGTTTAAGTTATCCAAAATTCTTCAATCGGCGAGTCGTATTCCATATTTTGTTTGCCCATTTCTCAGTAGAGGTCTCGACCCGTTTACTGATGAACTCTGAATGCTTGTAGTGTTTTTGAACTCACGCGCCAAATGTCTCCTAACTTGATACATCCCGGTAAAACGCAAAGATACATGTACAATATCACAGTTTGACATCAGCGTAGGCCTACACAGTAATGGGCTCTATGTGAAGACTTATTAGCAAGCGAAAAAGCAAGTACAGGGGTTGAACAATGAGATAAATATAGGAAACAAACAAGTGAAGCTCAAAATGTTGACTGGCGTCGATGTGGCTGATGAGGGCAACTGGCTAACGAGGGAAGAAAGCCACCGCTGGTAATTAAGGTCCGAATCTTTAAAATTCGACCTACCTCAAAGAAAATGTGCAATTCGAACTTTCCCTAAAAATGTTGGTTGTGGGCCTGTGATATGGGTGCCTGACCCCCGGGACCGGGGTCACTGGCCCACCTCTGCATCATTGAGAAAGAAAATTTCAGTACTCCGCCTCCTGTGCAGGGAGCTTACACAAATCCCCATCACCTATTATTAGGTGATATATCTTGTTTGAAGAAATGCACAGAACATACAAGGAAAACAATGAAAAATCCATAAATCGGGAAGCATTACCTGTGGGTTGTAGACATAGATGAAAGTAGTATACATAGAACTAAATACTGTAAGTAGTATACATAGAACTAAATAATGTAAGTAGTATCTAATACGAGTATTACAAAATTTAGATATGCTATCAGGAACATATTAAGAACAAAAACATGCACAGATATATAAATCAGAATCAACAAGATTCATAAGCGATGCCTTAAAATTTACTAACATTGCTTAAGAGAAATTCATTGAGAGGAAGGTCGAAGTTTGAGTTGTACCATTTAATAATAATGTAACTTTAGTAGAGTTGTTATTGCAGGAATTGAAAGCATTTACAATTACTAGTTTGTTTCTCGGGTATTCGATGAGAACACATATGAAGAAAACATGAAGATAAGATTGATGGTCATAACATTGGAGAAACATTACTAAATCTGTGCCTAAAATTGTAGGTTTTTGGGAAAAAATGCATCTCGATCGGTACAATGCTATCTCGTTTTCACGAGGAAGCCAGAATTATGTCAGGGGTATTGAGTTGTCAAAAGTATGAAAACTAAAATTTTATTCTCGTAAAAGATTTGCTTTCCTTTACCTAATGCTGGTGTATTTTCAAATCATTACTCACTAATGCGATTTCTAAAACAAATGTCTTATTTGTTTGTCAGACGATTTCCGGTGGTTCTTGGGTGTTGTCTGGGACCCTATTTGACTCCACGCTGTACCTACACTGTCGGCAGAAAAAAATCGACGCTTGTCACTGTTAATAGTGATTGAAATTACAACTTTCTAAAACCGCTCTGAGATGGTGGCATGTTACAACTGTTATTAAAATCTCTTGGTCTATTTACACCGACCTCTTGTCTATTTGCACTGTCACGGCGTTTCGGTCGGTCTATTCTCCGGCCATCGTCAGGTGTTCCCGCGTTCTTAGAAGAATGAGCACGGATATGTGGTACAATCGTGGTGCGATTTTTTGTCTGAGGAAGGATTTTAAGCCACGACTTCTGAAACTATAGATAATTCGAGTCCAGCACCTTAACCACTTCACCACGGAGTCAACCAATTGAAGTTACACACTACCTTTTGATCAAGTTTCTCATACAAAGGCCTGACCTAAGGCAAAATGAATTAGGGGGAGGGCAAATAACCATCAAACACAGACACTTTTCAAAGGAGAGTCTTGAGATCATTGCCTTCAGGAAAGTAGGGCACTATCCGTGAATGCTTGTTGTCAGCCTAGCAGTTGTCTTTTGATTAATTTTTTGTCTTCATTCCTTTCCCTTATGGTCCACTCCAATTTTTTTGTTCTTCATACCTGCGGATGGGAAGTAGAACGGTCCACAACCCAATACAAACTGAAAATGTTTTGATCATTGGAACATAGTTCATCTTTGGGTGTAATTTATTTTTTTTCTAAAATCTTAAAATCACGTAGGTGCGAAAATTTTTTCTGAAAATCATGGGGCTCTATCCCCCAGCCCCCTGTTATTCCGACAGCTATGTTACAGAAGGGTCAAATTTTGAGGGCAAAGCTCTTCCAAGTAGTGTCTTGTGAGGGGTGGCTAGTCTGGGCACTGAGCTGATGTAGCGCTACAAAGAGCAAAAATTGTCTAATTTGCATTTGTAACATTTATTAGCCCATGTGATCAAGATAAATGTTTATAATTTTCGTCGTTTCATTCGTTGCAGGTTTTCGGAATACTCTGTCAGCAATTGACTGTACGCACGTAAGAGTTGCGAGACCGTCAGTCGCAAATAGTTATGTCCTTGTCAACAGGAAGATGTATCATTCCATCAACGTTCAGGTAATATGACTATAGAAAAATGTTGCGCAAAAAATAATCAAAATGTTGTAACATATTGTAATATCGAGATTTTGCACACATAACTTCAAAAAACACTGTGGGAATGCCTGCAACAATGGGTATTTCAAAATTACCGCTTTCCGTAGCCTCGAAGGAAAAAATATTTATTCGATAAATATGATAAATTTAAAACATTATCTAATCCCTTTGGAGATGTGTTGTGATTCCACTTTCTGTATAACAAGTTGCGTGGCAAAGTGGCAGGGTAGTGTCCATGACAGTCGCATCTTTTGGACGTCTAGTTTATGTCATCAGTTAGAACAAGGTATAATAAATTAACACGGGGTTATGTGTTTTACTATTATGTGGACTATCAAATAAAAATTTCAAACGCGTAGTAATTAAGACAATATTCTTACTGAACCTTTTTCAGCTTAACATCCATGTGTTAAGACTATTGTAGAACGTAAGATGTTCATGCCATCAGACAGCGATTGAAATGGGGACGCTAAATGTGGGAATGTGGACATTGCATGGCAGTGGTCCAAGCCTATAGCCTGCCTTTCCCAGATTCCACACTGCTCCATCTGCCGAACGCTGTTTTTAGTCCTCAGTTGTTCGGTCTGAAGTAAACCCAGCCTTTTCATCTGTTAGGGACGTAAAGTTTCCTTCCCATTTTGTTTCTAAGATCCCATTTTGGTCCTCAGGGGAGGGAGGGAGGGGGTTCGTTTGTCGTAATGGGACAGGTGTGTTTGCGAAACAGGTTACAGAACATTCCCATGGGTGTGAGTCCCGCTTGCAGGAGGTCGTCAAATGCTTGCCAAGAGGGACCTTAAGCACAGGACGACTAGTGCGTCCTGAACCGTGGCACCCCCGCTACAAGCATGAATCAGTGACCATTTCGTTTGTGCTTCTTGACATTCCATTCGCAGACTCTTTTGTTTTCTGATTAATGCAGGGGAGCATAGAGGTTATTTGGTAGGGGATTCAGGATACCCGTGTCGACCATTCTTGATGACACCCTTCCTGAACACTGCTGGCAATGCCGAAGAAGCTTTCAACTGAGCGCTCTGCAGAACAAGAGTTTGCATAGTGCAGACACTTGGAATTTTGAAGCGCCGCTTTGCTTGCTTACACAGTGGTTTACGAGTTAGCCGTCAAAAGGCATGTCAAGCTGTCGTGGTCAGCGCCATACTTCACAACGTAGGAATCGAGAGGGGGAAATATGTGAGTCATGGGCAGAAGACACTGATGAAGAGGAAGAAGAGGACGTGAGGGTCCCTCAAGAGCTGGAGGACGGTCGGCAAGCGCGGCAGCAAGTCGTACGAAATCATTTTAGTTAACTTTCTCCTGATAGCAAAAACATATATCAAGCGACTTTATTTTATTCGATTTGATGTTTACTTGTGTACAGTAAGATCACTCAGACTCTTTTGTTCCTCAAAAAATTGTCAGTAATAAATAAATCGCTTGAAAGTCGCTTGATATTTTTTGTTTTTGCTATGGCCAAAACCAACGATTGTTAAAAGCTCCTTCAATGTTCTAGCGCTATCTATTTTCTCCGCTCTCAGATCCACATATTTGTTTCATTACGCTTTGAAATAGGCGATTTGCGAAAACATCGTAGATATGGGAAATTGTACTTAAATATTGTAAACTGTTGACCAATTGGCATTCCTTAAAAGAGAGTTAAATGAAACACGTGCACGAATGATAATTAGTATTCGTAGTCGTAATACCGCAATATAATTCTAACCCGCACCCAAGGCATGTGCCTTGACCCCACCCTCTTTTTGGCCGAAATACAAAAACGTTCTATTTTTAGAAAAAAAAAACAAACCCCTTGTGAGTTTCATTCTTGGTCAGGTCCAATCACAATGTTCAGGAATCTCTGAGAAGTTCATTAGATATCTGAACCATTTTCAGAAATAGCAATTCTTTTTCTCGATTCAGCAAATCTATACATTGTATGTAATTTCAACCGTTCATTGTCCAATCTCGTGTTTTCCAACACGGCTAAATCTATCAGGTATTTTTTTGATTTTTGTGTCATTGTAAAAGAAATAGTAGAAAGTATAAGAACATATACAGTTTCAATGCACAACAGCTTATGCAGTAAAATTTCGGTTTGAAGACAACATGTTTATCTTAAGGGTATTGTCAACCTGCGTGGCAGCTTCACGAGTTTCAGTCACGTTTCATCACGCCTGTTCAATATCAACTCGTGAAAATACAGTGTATATATTTTTTAATCCTCCTTCAAAGACGAACCAGAAACTGTACTTAGAAATGTCAGAGAAGTATTCTGAATCATGTGAGAGTTAGTTTTTGTGACAAGTTTGAACATGTTTTTTTTTTTAAACGTGGATGGATTCGCATGAAAAATTGTACATTCGTTATATGCCCTATAGTCGAGGTAACGGCATCAAAATCAATTCTCACAAAAAGTCATGTGACTAAGAACAAAGGCTTGAAATGTTTGCATGCGCGCACCAAGGGAGGCTCGCAAAAAGGTCCGCCCCTGAGAGGCAAAAAGTCCGACAAAATGGAACAAAAGTCCCTAAGTAAGCGCAAACGCGCAATTCGCAGTGGTGCTCCCGTTTTTTTTTAGTCCGTCCGCTCTTTTGTTAGCAAAAGGTCCAGAACGTCAGAAATTCGAGCCCCCCATGGTGAAGGCTGGGTGCGCGCACGTTTAGTGCGCAGATTCCTGTTCATATGCCATTGAGTAATCAGAAAACATACTTCTTTGAGTTAATATTGAATTGTTAAAGTTATTTGATAAAAGGTGGGTGGCGCCCACGAAGGTTGACAATACTCTTAGTTGGGAGTCGTGTTATAAGCAAGAATTTAAGGTGATTACATGTATATGATTTTTTTATTCAGAAAGCTAGGTTAAAACGCGTACAATCATATGATGTAATTCCGATGAACACGTACCTTATTGAAAAGAGCTGTATTATGGTTATTAACAGTGAGTGCAATGGTTACGTAGAAAAATTACAGAAAATATTTAGACATACTTCTCGATGTCTCCGATTGCGACACTCTCGATTCTTGGGAACCCCGGCTGATGTCTGGAAAACAGATAATTCGTTTTTTTGTATTTTGAGAACTAACTAAATAAACACAAAATTTTCATCAATTTGTGACCAACAGAGACTGCTAAAACTGGCCTATTTCCATTCAAAGATTGCAGCAACGCAACTTCTGGTTCAAAATTTTACAAATGTAGAGTAACCCACGTAAATGTAACGGTCCAGTGCGTCGACAAGTGATCGTTAACATTGACAATTTATGATGCTTGAAAGTGGATGAAGTCTTAAAAAGTATCTGTTCATATACACAGAGTCAGAGAGAGACAAACGACATAAAACATACTAACTCTCAGATTCATGATTTCCGGAAACTGAGGACATAGCACTGCTGCATTCTGGGTCCGGTGCCTAATGTCAGACTCGAACTCGAAGTTAGACTCGAAAATTTCTACTCGAAATCTGTCTCAGTCGAGTCAAACTCGATATTACGTGTCTAATGTTAATTTTCGATTCGACTGGAAGTCGAGTTTACTTGAGAAATCGTTCTCGAGTTACACTGTCCTAAGGAACTCTCCTGTGCTGTGAATTAAATACAAAATAAAATTTCTGCGAGAAATGCAGCCTCTACTGCGTGATCGTCTGCTTTTGAGTGGAAAAGTCACAGACAGCAGCCAAAAATGTAAGTATTTGAGTGATATTACATAAAATGAGTTCAATATAAAAGCAGCGAAACCGTTAACGCTGATTCATAATCCTATAGTGCGTCAGTGTGGTATTGGTGAAAAGTTATGAACAGAAACCAACGCACAACAACCCTTTTGTTGCCAAATTACGGAAAAATGTACGAGTTTAAACCCAAAACCCACCGTTATTTTGACCAGCGTTCGGTCAGCGTCCCATATCTTCTGCTCAAAGCCTCGCTTTGAACTTCTCAGTTAACGAGCTTCGCTATAGGGGTCGCCAAGTAAACGGTTTTTACTGCTGTTGTCATGTATTCTATACTAGGCCTACATGGAAAGGTTTGAAATTACATTGCTGCTTCCGTCGACGGTTTTGCGTTATGCAACATTAAACTACTTTTGTATAAAAAGACATCTAAATTGATAAAATTCATAAACTTTCGTTTAATAGCACTTGACGAAAACTACAAAAAGCACTTATTGCGTCGTTTAGAACATTGCATAAATCGAACTGTCTGAAAATTCAATTGAGTTCAATTATCCATTTCAAGGTTAATATCTTTCCAATTGTATCGAAATATACATATTTTCGTGGGGTTCGTAACACGTTAAAAACTCAGGAAAAATTTGCTATGTTGCCATGGTTTTAAATGCAACATCGTGGAAAATGGACTCGTTAAGGTTATATTCACAATATTCATTTTAGAGACGAGGACGTTATGCGAATCTTCGTGTTTTTTACGTAAGAAGTAGCTGAATTAAAAATTTATTAGAATGGGTATCACAGATTACTATTGTCTTTTAGCATGAAAACCGTAAGAGCTCTCGCCTCTACCAAACGACGTCTTTGGACAACAGAAGAAGAAACTGCTCATAGAAAAAGTCATGACCATGGAAACCACGTTATTTGGTGACCACCGAGGTCTGGGTGGTATAAAATCCTCGGCCAAAAAAAGAGCGGGATGGGAGATGGTGGCAAAATTCATAAGTAGGTGAGTTTCAGTGCGCACAGTGCGAAATACACATAGTGAACATGATATTTATAGTTTCATGAATGACACTGTTAATTTCAGTTTGTCCAGAGTTTGATTTACTGTATTCCTTTAGTTTCAGCCAAAAGGTCTACTGACGAGTATAAGAAAAAAAATCAGAACTTAAAGCAAAGATGTAAGCTTTTTTGTAACAAGATAATTGCTGGCTGATTTTCTGGTACGGTTAGTAACTAAGTAAAAATGTGAACGCCTATCTGAAAGTCGGATTGTATTTCTTGTGTTGTATCTAACTTTATTTGGTATACATAATGTTAATGCATTTTATTAATTCCTAGTTATACTTCACAATATTGACTCCCACTCCCTTCCGTTAACACTAAATGTACTTCCATGTACTCGATGTCTAGGGGGAGAGCAGTGCTGTAGTGCCACCAGTTTTTGGGATGTCCATGTAAATCATGGGTTGAGACACTCCAGCGCAGATCATTAATATAATATGAAATAACTATCCTTCGTTTAATTCATCCTACAGCTAAATCAAAAATTGATGGAATTAAGAAGAGTGCCAAAAAGACTGGCGGTGGACCACCTGCCAAAGGCTTGGATGCCAGAGACGAGGTCATTTTGGCTCACTTCGATGCAAGGGTCGAAGTCTCCGGCATCCTGGGAAGCTTGGAAACAGATGGTGAGTGGTTTTGTTCTGCGCAGAATGCATGTTATTGTTTACACAGAGGCAAATCTACGTTTTCAGTGGGGGGGGGGTATGGATTTGCGCGAACCCGAGCCACACAACACCGAGCGTAGGGAAGGTCGGGAGGGGTTTCCCTCCTCCGGTGTAAGATTTTTTTTTATTTTAGTAGCTGACTTCGTTTTCATGGCGACACTGTTAATTTTTTTTTGTATTTTTGATCCTGTCCCGAGGTTGGGTTTCAACCCCTTGAACCCCCCTCCAACCGTAGATCCGCCTCTGGAATCTTTACATCTGTGTGTTGGCTTTTCCATTTCCAGATCTTGGCATGGCTGACCACAGCGGGAATGGTGGAAAAAGTATGGAGGCTGTTGGCAGCCACTAATAATAATAGTTTCCAAAATGTTGACATTCTTGTAATGTTGTGACCCTTCGCTATGCTGAAACTGCTTGAAAGATAAAAGATTACTTTTTAATCTTCCAGACAGTGACGAAGATGAGGACATAGAGCCGGTGATCAGCCAGAAAAGAAGTAATGAGACTTTGATTATTGATTAACATGCTAGCGCTCATGTGTGTAGGGCATTTGTGCTTATAAGCTTGGACCATGGTAGAGTTCAGTAGCTGCTTCGAGGCTACAAACATCTAGTTCAAATTACGTGTAATCATTTTAAATGCTCAGCAATATCTCGTCATGCTTTTTGCGAGGTCATAGTGGTACTGAATTCCACCACATATTCGCTGCGCCGTCATTCAGATTGAATAAAGTTTAAAAGTGTAGACATCCCTGCTCTACAGGTTTGCACAATATTTCCATCCATAACCTGAAGCTGCGCTTATAGCTATAATTACACTCATGCGCCTTCATATAGAACACTGGAGTAAAATCAATGAAAATTGAAAATCGTCTTGCTTTTCCTTAAAAAAATATTTACGAATTATCCAACTTAACATTGAAGCAGCTATAAATGCTTCCATTACAACTACCCTTTGATTTTCAACAGTAGTCTGTAAATTGTTTATTGGATGCTATACATGTACAATTAGAATTACAATTGAAAGGTGGGACAATGAAAACTACAAAGGTGTGAACTACATAACTGAAGTAAACTAACGCTTGCCTGCGGTTTAGAAATGGTCTAAAATTAACTGAAGTGTTTCTAAAAGGAAGTAACCAAAACTTCCCATGATCCTTATTGGTAATGTGTGATGTTCATTTCAGTTTACAGAAACCAAAGTCAAACAAAACAAGGAAGAATGAATAGACGAAGCTGTACTTGAAAATTTGAAAATGGACAACAAGCGCCTGAAACTCAGTATAGAAGTGCTTGAACTGAAAAAGCTCAATTTGGTCATGAACTTGCAAAAACATTTCAATATAGACATATCCACATTTTTCTCAAATGGTGAGGTAGCATCTGAGCAATAGATTTTTAAATTAAGTTTGTGTAGGACCTTATATTCACGAGTATATACATTTCGCCAAATATCTACTAAACAATTAATAGAATTTTTCAATATAACGAACTTGGTTGAAGGCACAACTGTACATAATTTAAATTTTGGATTTAAAAATCTTCAAAGTGAACTATTTGAAAACATTTTTTAACAGTATTTTGGAGAACTTCATTAAATAAAGCAATGTATATGAAAGTTTCAAGTGAGTTCGATAAGCCATTCATGCGAAAGAGGTTCTGAAGCTGACCAAAACTAAAATTCTCTAAGGTTCTACATTTACCTAAAACAGGTTTTATGTTGTATACTTTTCCTCTGTTGTGTTCTCAGTTGAGATTTTATTAAGGACTATTGTGCTCAAATAAATTTCGACATGTTACCAATTCCATCATGTACATTATGTAAAGGTATATGCTTCTAGAGCTAATCATTCCATATCACACAACATGCACCTTCTATTAAAGCACTGCAAATCAAAACCGTTAATTCAATATCCAAAAAACATTAAATTTGAATGAGGTGCCACAGAAATATTAACTGTCAACCGTGCTCTAATCTATAGAAAGACATATTTCATGCCGGTCTTTCAAATGGTTTATCAGAGAGGCAGACTTGAGGGCGGCCATTGACTCATTTATAAGGTAATTGTAACCATATTTCATACAATTACTTTTATAAGGTGATATATTAGCAGATGCCAAGACAGAGATGACAGCAATACGCATGCAGATAAAAATAAGTTGGCCCATAACAATATGTTTGGGATAAGCTATTGAACATCTACAGTGGGCAATAATTAAACAAATTTCTTCACAGGCAAAATTAGAACCCCTTTGCTAAACTGTGTTTAATTGCGTATGTAAATTGAGACACTTGTTTGACTAACTGCAAGGTTCACAAAGAACTACTTTCACTGACATTTCATGTCAATTTCAAAAGGCATATTGTGTGAACAATGCCAATGATTTATAACTGTCTGAATAAATCTAAGCACTATGCGGACTAGCAACACCATACAAGCTCAAAGTGCAATAGCGCACCAGAAAACATCTTACAACGCCAACATTGTAATTTAAAATTATAATAACAAGAGCAACACCAAGTGTTGATAGGCAACCAATATGTGCATCCCATGGAGCAGAGATACAAGGGATTATCATTATTTTAAGCATTCCCACTATGGGATGCAATGCTAGTAAACTGAAAATAGCCTCTAAGACAGAACATCAAAGCAGCAAGGCTCTCTACAACAAGAACACATTCACCGCCCTTAATCATATAATAATTTGGGCACATAACAATCATTAGATAAATGCAAACAACTGAAACAAATAGCTTAGGTTTACTCACAAAAGGCCGGACGCTCAAACAGACAATGTGGTAATCCACAGCCAGGTACCTGTGTATGAGAGCATTAAAAGTATCATGGTACCATAAAACCTGGTACTTAAGGTCATGGTTTCATATTTAAATGTAAAGACCTTGCCCTGAGTAAAAAATTAATGTTGTACTGATTTATGAAATTTGACAGTACATAACATTTTTCTACAGGACGATTGAATAGAAAACTGATATATGGCTTTATCAAAGCTTAAAAGGGGACTGTAGTCAAAATAATGTTGCAGTTAATCGGTTTTAACATACAAATAAAACTCACATTTGCCTGACTTGCGTGCCAAACAAAAGCCGATTCGTATTTATGGTCAAAACACTAAATCCTGAAAGCGATCGCTGATTGGCTGATGTGTCAGTGACGTGAATGGCGGGGTATCGGCTGCTTTACACATTCATTGCTTATGTCATATTTTGAAGAGTTCACATCGTAATTTATCCTTGTATCAATCGTCCTTATTTTTATTGTTTGCCACAGTGCTGTAAAAGGTTCGCTATGCCTTTTTGTATGGCTGTATGGCACTGGGTTGCTCAAACTCTTCGAAAACGGTGTTTTCTAAAGGGATGGTCATTGCATACCATCGCCGGGTTACCCAAGCCTTGGCCCAAAGCTGTTTACTAAATATAGGCCTACAGGTTTGAGCCGGTATGGGTAAAAATGGACAAATAAAATCCGACTCAAAATTACTGCCATTAAAACTAATCTCATTCTTGAGTAAACCTATTAACCAGGTTCCTAGAGTAAACTAACTTCAGCATTCACCGGAGTTGGAAAAGTTAGCGATCGTTCGTCGGCTGGTGCTAAAATTGTGATGTGTTCTCTTGAGTCGGCTTTTTGCGATAACGTCACCTGACCTTTACCAGTTTCTTTTCCCCCGATTCTTTTATTAAGTGTTCGTCGCTGCCGGTACCTAGGTTGCATACATGTTACAACAAATTACCGGAACTTGTTTCATTTTGTTACAAATTTTTAGTATTTTTATACCAGCAAACCGAATTTCAGCACAATCTTGGTGCTGCTAAGCTGTCATCATGTCCGGGCCGAAAAACGCCTCAAATTTTAGGAAATGGCGCGTGCGCCGTGTCACGAGAGTGCTGTTTTTGAAACGGACGACGCTTCTTTGTTACAAAAGGCGGCAAATTATGCTACCAGATGACGCTTATTTGATTGTTTTCCACTTAAGTGGCTGCAACGAACAATGTGAGTGTCGGTGTATACCAGATTTTGCATGCACCCCCGCCGGTACGTTAGCTTTATATGTTGATGTAGCCTAAGTTTTACGACGAGGTGACGAGCATAAGTCAACTATACCCGGGTAGTCAACGGCTGTCTGAAATGTCGCGGTTAACGGAGCTCAACACACAGTGGTATGATAGTCTTCATACAGCTATAGTCGGTAACTTACCAACCCTTCAAATTTACAGAGTTGGGTATGGGGCTGGCGGCTGGCTGACTGGCTGGCTAGAGTCCACATTGCCCACGGCACAATCACACCAGTGTAAATTGTTGATGCGGACTGGTTGCACCGGCAAATTTTCGCCTGACGATGACGATGACTGGGTATCACTTTGTGTTGCCTCGGCTCAAACAGGTATACCTGGTGACCCAACATTTCACACTAAAATTTCTTATTCTGACAATAGTAAAAACGCAACTTGGCTGCACGCTAACACAGGACAGTGACTTTGCCCCCGCCAAATACGTCACGAGACGCAGCGCTCTAAGCCGGTAATTTTTTGAGCTTCGTTAGAGAATATAACTTTTTTTGTTGTTGAATTATTTGGGAAATTAATCAACAATTCATAGAAAACTATCCAGAATTTGTTCAGAATAAAATACAGTTCCCTTTTAAAATATGTTATAGGTTTGTAACCAGCGACCAGAAGGAGCACTGCCTAAGAGCTATAGTGAAATAACAGGTCACATGACCACATAGGTGTAGAATAAAAATCTTGTTACAATGGCAGAGACCAGTGGAAGCCGCCATGACAATTGCATAGTCAACAAAAACATTACATGTACTTCCAAAATTCCTCAAGAGGGAAATAGGCTGGCCGAACAGGGGCGGTGAAAAAAAAATCATCCCTTGAGACGGTGATCTAGGTCTCAAAGCAATGCCTCCACATTTCTGTCGTATTTCGTCACAAAATTCAAACATAATTTTGGTACAGTTGTAACCATTAGTAACCTTCCTGACCGGACTGAAAAAAGCAGTCGCATTGTTTGCTTCTGTTTTTTCTTTTAATATTTTTTAGTCACAGCATAAGAAGTTCACCGAAAACATTCGTATGCACTGATTCACGTTAAAAATACCAATGTTCAGACTTTTTTGAGTCGTTTCTTCATAAAATTGATTAGCACGTTCAGCATAAGGAGTTAGCCCACCCCCGTTTTCATTGCTGAAGCCAGTGAGTGCATTTATAGTAAAGTAACAAAATGGCGTAACAAATCGTCCAGTCTTCTACCAGTTTACAGCAATAAGACCATCGACACATTTGGATTAGATATTCATTCTTCTATTTTAATGTTGAGTATTATATTCGCTTTGCAAATGAACTTTGGGTTCAGCACATTGCCCCAGATAAACTGTCATGTTGTCAGTCAAGTTGTTCCTCATGACTCGTGAAAACATGTAGTGACGAGACGACCAAACATAAAGACCGCAATATTCCAAATATCCAACGCAGACAGGAACTGAATTTGAAAATATAACGGCCAGGTTTTATGTTAGACTATGACCTTATAAAGCAGATTTTATGGTATGCACAACATTGGAAATGAAAGAGGTGCTGTCTCTGTTCATGTGATGAAAAACCATTAGTACATGATGACTTTCAGATTAAAGGTGGGAAAAATAATTATTAACAATGTGCCTACGGACCTCCCTACCATTCGCAACATCCTCTGGAATAGCTTGTAAGTCATCATCATCACGATCTAATGCTTCTCCATCAGATGGACAAATGTCACCTCGTGCAATCCCAACTTCTAGTCAATATTCGTAGGCATAAGGTATACAACTGAGGGAAAATAAAATCCTCACGTCATTCAGTGCATTATGAAAGACTTAAAACACCCTTTTCATACCAAAAATATTGGTGCACCGACCACCTCACCTTCTCGACTGGCTCTACTACACATGGATAATCTATCATTTATTCAATTTCATAGCACAGCTGTGGGCTTTCCCCAAATAAAGATCTACTTAAAACTTCATGAAAGTTTTCTTGGCTAGTAGGGTTATAATTTTCTTGTGCCAAAAATATTTACTACTTTGAATTTCCTAAAATGAATGATAGCATCTGAGAGAGATCTAAACTAAATGTAACTTCCATAGATGTAAACGATTCTCTTGGTTCTATTAAGTTATATAAAAGTGTTCAAACAATAACTTGTCATAACATTATGAACTTGAAACAAGTGTATATAGAAAAGGAATAGAGAGACTGCTCCAAAGGTGAACGGATAAGTGGTTCTACCGAAGCACATTAGATTTACCTGGACATTAAGACTGTGGAACATCTTTCGGTTCACAAAGACATGTGAATTCGCCTCTGCCGGTTTCTGAATTTTGATGTGAGTACAGTCTATGGCACCTAACACGTTCGGGAAACCTGCGATGAAATCGAAATAAAAAATGTCATCAACGATGAATGTACAGATCATGAGTGTTATATCAAAATCACTAAAGGTGAAATGATCACGAATTAATAGGACTGTATGGAACACAAACCAAGCACACATTTTTTAAAATAAACTGCATGTTATGATTAAAAAATGCTACATCATAACCATTACTAGAGATATGCTACAATTGCAACACGAATGATAGGGCCAACCTGCAGAATTGATTAATTGATTTGAAAAGAACACCAGCAAAGGAGGTGACATCATTTTATTATGCCCTGCAAAGCTATCTAAAAATTAAAGTCCCAAGTTGTCGTCTTTTCTGATACCAATAGTGACGTTGACGAGAATTCAAAAAGAAACTGTGACTCCTGTTTGTTGTGAGTATTTCTTATCAAAGTGTTTCTCTCTGTTCTTTTCATTAAACATTGCCTTTTTCTGTGCCAC
Organism: Phoronis australis; assembly: GCA_002633005.1. Classification (NCBI taxonomy): domain Eukaryota; kingdom Metazoa; phylum Phoronida; family Phoronidae; genus Phoronis; species Phoronis australis. The sequence continues at coordinate 1,290,313 of NMRA01000047.1, forward strand.
CCATGATTATTACCGCCTGTTGTGGCTGGAAAAATAATCTATCAACAACATTACAACTCGACGAGAGACACACGATAGTACTTGCCTTACCGTGGATCAGAACAGAAGCCACGTTTCAAACAATGAACCGAATAAGGCAAATGCACTAAGTTACATCGTCTCATGGTTGAATTAACTTTCTAAAATTAAGAGAGGCACATTTAACGAACTTTCACGATAAATTGACAACAAAACTCATGATGACGAAGCCCTCTCTGCCCACGTTGACCGGCGATTGCAAAGGCTGAGCGCGGGAAATGTAGGTCTGCTGTGCGTGAACTTGTAATCCTGCTTTATCTCAAGATCGTGTATGCGTGAACTTGGAATTGAATATTCTTGTAGGCAAAAAGGTGAAATTCTTGTTCGGTGAAAAAAGTTTTGTAATTATTGGCCTCGCGATCTACCATTTTCTCCTTTACCGTAACGTTTGTCGCTGATCCGGAGGAATATGTGATTGGCTAAATTGATTATTGTTTGGTGAAACTGATCGCCCGTAGTTGAAAAGGTTGGTTAAAATTGACATTGTTTTATTGTACCTTGATTTAGTGCAGTGCAAATTTTTATGAACGTGAACTTAATTATTAGAGTGACCTTGTCAAGTTGCCCCGCGTATTCCGAGTTCACGCAACACTTACTTCCGCTTAATCTTGAGATTAAGCAGGATTCCAAGTTCATGTACAGCAGGTCAACTTATAAACAAACAACGACGCCCTCAAGCGTTAGCGTTCGTGTTTAACGTTTGGCCGAAAATCCATTCTCAGTGAATAACAATTAAGAAATGATCCATATTTACCTGACAACTCAGAAAACCGGGACTTGGTTATCCTTGCGTTATCTCCCGTTGGAAATGTCACAAAGTGGCCGGCGGTCTTTATCAGCGAACAGCAAGCTTGCCGGTTTGCTCGTCCCACAGACGATTTGCCGAACTTCAGAGATTCGGCCCCGAGAGGGTGTAGCGAGAGCCTGAGGCGAGGAACCGGAGGGTCAGGAGGAGTTTGTAAAGTGGTGGTAATGACGTGTTGCTGTGATATTGGTTCAGATTGATTAGATTTAAAATAAAAACTATGGTGTTGGGGAGGAAGCGGTGTCGTCGAAATACTTCCTCGCTACTCAGGCTCTCCAACGGGTTTTGTCTGTCTTGAAGTGGTCTTCGCCCTATGATCGCAGCTGCCCTTTTTCTTCCTCTTTCCTAAATATTGCCTACTGTCTGCCATTTTTATTTTCGAGTGCGATTTCAAGTACGCTGACATTAGGCGCGCCTATATTGATTTTGGACTCCAGTCGAGTTGAAAATGAGATTTCGAGTCTGAGTTCGAGTTCGAGTCTCACATTAGGCACCGGGCCCAGGTCTCTGTTATCGAGGTCTTGCACTGGTGGCCCTCCTCCAGTTTTTTGCACTTTTCCGTGCAGCATCCAACTTTTCCTTGGCTATTCAAGGGAAGCAAAAAACGTGTTATAAAGAGGTGATCCTTTTTATAGAGAGAGGAGGCATTTTTCGAAGAAGTCTGCAATTATTATTATTAATTATTACACAGTTAACCTTTCATATATCTATACTGTCGGTAGTTGTTGGCAAACAATTCATTCATCCTTTCCATGGGTCATTATATTGAATTCCATAAATAACAGAATTTTTCATTACGTTCAATTACTTTTCTGATTTTTTAATGAAACAATACCCAATGGCGAGAAATATTTTTTGCCATTATTAGTCAAGCGAACAGTGACAAACGCAACACAAAGCAACAAAATACAAAATCAAAATATGGTATTTGTGAGTAAAGTTTCTCAACTACCTACATCTTTGCTTTACATTGAAATATTTCTTTCTGCATTCCTCTGCACTTCGCTTCATGCTACCCTGGCTGAAAAAGTAATTAGGCTTTTCACGAACGGAAAGCAGAGGCGGATTTAAGGGGGAGAAGAGCTAGCAGCAAAGCGCCCATACAATAGACAGAGCTATTAATAAAATCGGCATGGCCACTGATAAAATTGGCATATGAGACCCCAAAATAACGACATGGCCTGGTTATACAAATTATCCCAAAACACTGACATCAAAGATAAAAAACGCTGAGAAGCACATTTACTGGGCAGTTGGAGGGCGAGAGCTTATAATAGGCATGATTCCCTCCTGCTGTTGCTTCTAATAACTTGCATCACCGGCCATGTTAGTCAGCCCCACGGGGTGCTCGCTAAACTGAAGGGCAATTGGTGTCAAATTGTGAAGTGACGGACGTGAAAGGGAATTTGAGTTTGCGAACTGAATAAATCCTTGCTTACTTCAATAGCTCACTTGCGAGTTTCTCGTTAGTCACTGTGACGTCACCGGAAAGGGGGCAAAACCCGCCATATTGCTCTTGTTTTGCCCCCAGTCTTTGCTACACACGCTAAAACTTACTGGAGTTCTTATGGTGAATTTTACGCTTAAAACGTTAAAACAACTTAACATAATGGTAGATGGGTCGTGGAATAACTGTGAATGGACGAAGAAAATGTGAACTCGTTATGTTGTGCGAAGTTGTGAACGGACTGAAATTGGAACTTAACCCGCTCTAGGCTTGAGTGGCGCAGGCATACAGGGGCGATAGTGTATCCTCATAAAAAGATATTCACTTCAAAATACAGCAAATAAAATCAAATGAAACATGCATATGTGCACATGAAGTTATAACTAACACATACCCTGACTCTGGACACAATTTAGTCTACAAATAACTTGAGCATATTCATGAAAACCTCGCAATTCTCTCGAGTTTCTCTCACCAGCCGCCATTTTGAGGACGTTACGTGAAATCACGCCTGTTGACGAACAAAAAGTCCAAGGGACACAAATCTTACAAATTTCACTTGATATTTTCTTGAAAACAAACAAAAAAAGCCTGAATTGGCAAGCGGCGTACAACAAATCCCTTATTTTTGAAATATGGATGCATCGCTAATCAAAAGTCACTTCCCACACAATGACAATCTTTTTAAATTATTTTTTAATTTCTTTTTAAATTCTATTATCATTATAATTAAACATAATACTTTTTACAGACACCTGAAAATGAAGAGCGAACATTCATAATGGCATGCGAAGTTGATTACCATCAATTATTTCTTTATTATACTCAATGGAACAAAAAATACATCATCTGAGTTCGGCACCAGATTACTAACTTCAAAGGTGTTACGGAAACTCATAAGAAATACACTTGACATTTAATGCTGCCTCTATAAAAGTTTTCATATCCATTCTGACTTGAACAAACTGACAAAGACCCCAAGAAGTGTGTTAAATGCACGTGGTAAGCGTCAAAAGTATTCGGACCAAATTACCCCAAATACCTCATCATGATGAATGGCCAGAAGCCAACTTCACAGTCAGAGCAGTCTCCTCTCATGACTGAGAACGAATGGGAATTAACTAGAACGTTAGTACGGTGACTAAATCATTCTGCAATTAGACTTTTGTCATCAAAAAAACTTATTACCTGTCCAGTCAGTTTCGCTGTTAGCAGAATTAGACGCCACGATGGGGAAACAGCATTTTGCCTGATAACCTTTGTCATAT
>NMRA01000470.1:5495-24919 GCA_002633005.1 Phoronis australis
AAACACCGTTGTTTTGTGAAGTTTTATCACGTGTTAAGCAGTGGCCCGAAACTTTCTTCGGCGAATCCGGGAATTTACAAAAGTGGCCGAAAGTGTTAGCCAATGAAACGCGTCAAAGATCGATTCTGCATATCCCATGTTCACGCGACTTGCTTACAAGTCATCGGGAGGGCTGTTCTCGGTTAGTGTTCTTTTGAACTTGGATTTGGCAACAGCCAAATAACGGTCGGATTAACAAGAGCTGCTTTGTATTTGCCAGGTATCTGTTGAGAAGTGTAAAAACTCAGCTCGAATTCGTTGGAAATTCCAGGTCGCCCCATTTTGCGACTTGATACGAGCTGACAAAAATCTCAGCTCGCATTTCCAACCTGCAGCTCGTTATGTCGAGCCCTGCCCTGGATGACGTAGGCATACAGGGGCGATAGTACATCCCCACAAAAAGATACGAATTTCAAAATACAGGAAATAAAATCTAATGAAACATACACATATGCACATGGGGTTATAATTAACACGTACCATACATGTAAGTCTGGAGATGATCCAGTCAAGACGACTTGAACTAATCGATGAAAATCTGTCGCGGTTTGCTCGAGTTTTTCTTACTGGGTGCCATTTTGAGGAAGTTACATGAAATCACGCATGTTGACGACTAAAAAGTCCAAGGGACACAAATCTTACAAATTTCACCTGATACCTTCTCAACAGTGTTATTTTGCAAAGGTCACGCGCTAGCGTCACGCGCTTCGCTCAGTCTCACGCTAGCCTTTGCCTAACTCACGTGACTCAGTTGACATACTTTGTGGTTATCGCGCGCGCTAAAAAGTTAATAGCACCCAAAAAAGTGGAGATATGTATAGAAGTAGAAAGGATCGACCAATGATGAAAGTAAGCGCTTTTTTAAATGATAGTTTTAAGTGTGGAATTTGTTTAGACGAAGTGAAAACTCAAAATCGGTGACTGGATTTGGGTTACCGCCCATTAAAAATACATGTAACAAAATGCGTACAGAAAGCGAATGGAAGTATTGTAGCCCCTAAATGGCCAACCGTGTTGCCTAAATGCCTGGGACTGGGTAGGATGTTAGGCTACCCACATCGTCATCGGAGGCTGCAAAGCTGCATTGATACTGCACTTTCAAAAAGAATTTGCTTTGAGCTTTTCTAAAGTAAAAAAAATAGTATTTCGACGGGATTAAAAAAAATCAAATATGAGGATGATGCAATGCACTGTCAACAACGGTTAGAAACCCGAAACAAATTACCGGCGTTAAAGTTGCCATTGATTTGCTGAAATTAGTCACAAATCTCTTGGCAAAGCCCCGGATGCAAAACCTTGATAGCATAGAATTTTTTAGCTAAAACAAAACCGTAACTGCTCATTCAAAAATAGCCAATGCTTCATGCCTTTTTCTCTCCTTCCATGCTCAGGTTTCTCACGCCTTGTTCAACGTCGGCCATCTTGCCACGAATGTCACTGCGCATGCTGTACGTGAACTAGGAATCCTGCTTAATCTCAAGATTAAGTGGAAGTGACTCTTGCGTGAACTTGGAATACGCGAGGCAACTTGACAAGTTTACTCAAATAATCACGTTCATGTTCATAAAAATTTGCACTGCACTGAATCAAGTTACATTTGAATAAAACAATGTTAATTTTAACCAACCTTTTCAACTACGGGCGATCAGTTTCACCAAACAATAATCGATTTAGACATTCACATATTCCTCCGGTTCAGCGACACAAGTTACAGTAAAGGAGAAAACGGTTGATTGCAAGGTGAATAATTACAAAAATTCTTTTCAGGGAACAAAAATTTCACCTTTTTGCCTCAAAGAATATTCGATTCCAAGTTCACGCAAGACTCACTTCCGCTTAGTCTTGAGATTAAGCAGGATTCTAAGTTCATGCACACCTAGGCAATGACCATCGCCTCTGTTGGCCCGAAGCTTCGGGCCAACAGAGGCGATGGTCATTGCCTAATGCACACCAAACTCGCAGCTTGACCAAGCGCAATCAGATGGCGCTGCTGAAACGGATTAGACGTCAGACTTGTGAAGATCGCCGTTAGTCACGCTATATCAGCTGAATTGCTCAGCTCGAGGTTCACTCCGCACTCCCGTCTCCTCAACCTGCCGTGATCACTGCACCCTCAACTGGAAATGTACGTCTACCCAAGCTGGAACTACCTCGCTTTTCTGGCTGGCGACCGATTGGACTTCCCCGCATTCTGGGACATGTTCTCCGCCATTATTGACTCGAATCACTAGCTTCCAGTAATTCAAAAACTTCGATATTAGTTTTCGGTGATTGATGGACCTGCCAAAGAAGTTATAAGTGGACTCACCCTCACGCCAGAAAATTATATTACTGCAAAAGAACTTCTCACAGAACGCTACGGTTCAGTAACTAAGCTCAATGAAAGCCGACATCTTCCGTTCGCTTCAATCTCTGCCCGCACACTCATCCCAAGAAAACTTTGGACACTTTTACGCACACCTGGAAAAAGTCCTTCGCACTCTTGACTCGATCCTTATGGTAACAAGGACTTTCTCGTTACTGTTGTGTTAGACAAGAAATACAGCGCAACATAGCACGCCACAATAATGGAAGTTTAGAACTTAATGCGACCTTGCCACTCTGCGCGCATATCTAAAAACTGAACGCGATATTATGGAGACAGGTAACCACCATCAGAACCAACCGTTCCGTTACTAAGCTCTACCAGCTCGAAACAAGTGAAGTCTCCGTTCCGAATCCGGCCACCCACCGACACTACAATCTACATCTGATTCGGCCTCAACATATCGCATCCTCCACGACCACAAAGACGGGCAGCTCTCCAAGCTCGTCACAATATACGACGTTGGACAACTGATCCATTCGACCACATTATGTAATTTTTCATACGTCCCCCTTTTTCACATGTTTATAGTACCAATTTCTTATTCTAGCATATTTCTCGTGTTAATTCTAGCATTGTTCATTGTACATTTATTTTGAACTGACTGTACTTCGGGATAGATACAGAATTTGTTAAATGCACGGCGACACTTCATTGTTCAGTCTTTATTCCGTTACGTTCGTACTTTCGGAACAAAATTCTACTCTCAACTGAACATAGATACAGTAACTGACCTAGCGACATAATTAAAAGACACACGATATTTCGAAACAATTACTTGAATGTTTCATTCTCAAGTGAAGATAAAATGACGCAGTAATGCCACCACAGAGTATAAGCTGACGACACACACAGTGAGACACGGCGGGTGTGAAATACTGCAACGAATGACTAATGAAGGGGGAAAGTCACGCAAACGGTCTATAATTGAGCAAAAAAATTGTAACAAAATGCAGGTTCATACATGTAGCTGCAATGACACAAAAATTTTGACATAATTGGCCGGGAACTCCCAGATGAATACAAGCATGCGCCATGCGACAGGACAACTTATAACTAAATACGGGGTAGTAGCAAAGTATGCGACGGATGGTTATTATAACTAACACAACAAAATGTTCCGTGAAATTAACATACGTTCTAAGTTAATCAATTAATCTATTGTACACCTGTACATGAGCTTGTAATTGGAGAACAGGTACTACGACAAAAATTGGGCATGGGCTTATTCTCGAGTGGGTGGGCCTGAACATGAGAAAGCGCCAAAAGTGGAAGGGAGGCATATTAGTTAACTCGCTTCCACAAAACGACAAATTAAATCATTAGAATGCAAGTCATTTATTACTGCAAATAAGAGGTGGCAGAAAACCGACTGAGGACTGACTGCACTGCAAACAAGAGCAACGCGGAGCGTTGAAATGCGCCCACGAATGCATCGCAAGAGGTGTGCTTTTAGGGTTGTTTATTTTTATCATAAAAATGGCCACTAGATGACACAAAAACATACAATCCATCCAAAAACAGGATCACGCCACATTTCATAAAATCTGTCAAGGAACTTCAGAGAAACAAAGGAAAACAGAACACAATAAAATTGCCACTTGTGGACACAGCGTCCGTTCGATCCGCCTGAAAGTCGTCGTCTGTTATCTTCACATAAATTCACTTACTAAATTTAATAAAGATCCTGCATTGGATTTTGGAGTTACAGTTACTTGCGAAAAACAAAACTACCACTAGGAGGCGCCACAGTAGTCAGTCGCTATCATCAAACGTCCACTTTACACTGAAAACATATAGGCCAATTTGTAAAACCATCCCCAGAATGATTTGGTTGATGGAGGGGTGGACGCCAAAAACAAGATTTGAAAACAGCAAAAATGGCCACCAGGCGGAGCAAAGTACCACGATTCCATCTAAAAACAGGATGATAATGTCATATCACCAATAGATGCCTATATTCAAAAATTGAGGAAAATCTCAGCTGTTCAGGACCTTTGAAGATAGAGACTGGTCAACATAAAACACTAAAATTGCCACTAGGGGCCGCACAAAGGTCCGAAAGTCGTCGTTGTCCGTTTCAACATCATATAAATACACTTGCTAAATTAAGTAAAGATCCTGCAAACAGTTTTAGGAGATACAGCCACGAGCGCAAAAAAAACAGAACTGCCACTAGAAGGCGCTGCAGTACTTGAAATCATCGTCAGCCATCCACTTCGTAGTAAAAAAACATGCCAAATTTCACAGTTATCCTGAAAGCGGTTTGGTTGACGAGTGGACACCCGGCAAAAACAGTACAAGTGGCCACTAGGTGGAGCAAACAAGGTCGAATCCATACGAAAACGGAGGGATAGCATCACCTCATTAACAGATGCCTGCATGCTAATTTTATAAAAATACGTTGAGGGCCTTTGAACATACAGAGGTAAACGTAAAAAAATGAAATTGCCACTAGGTGGTCAGATCCGTCCGAAAGTCGTTGTCGTCTGTTGTCAACGTCATATAAATACACTTACTAAATTTAGTAAAGTTCCTTCGAACGGTTTAGAAGATACAGCCATAGGCGCACAAAGGCTGCCACTAGGAGGCGTCACTGTAGTCGAAATCGTCGGAAAATCATCGGCAGCCGTCCACTTCATAGTCAGAACATACGTGTCAATTTCCACAATAATCGTTTTATTGGTTTGGTAGATAGAGGGGTGGACGCAAAAAATAGACTTGAAAACAGTAAAAATGGCCACTAGGTGGCACAAACTACGTTGAATCCATCCGAAAACGGGAGGACAGCGTCAACTCACTAACAGGTGCCTATATACCAAAATTGATGAAAATCCGTTCAGGATTTTTGAAGATACAGAGGTAAACGTAAAAAAAAAAAAAAATTGTCAATAGGGGGCACACCGGTAGTCGGATCCGTCCAAAAGTTCGTTCATGTCGTACCATCCACGGAAGGAATATATGTGTACACAAATTCATGAAGATACGTCAAGGCGTTTTAGAGATAGAGCAGCGGACGCCGGACGGACGGAGATGACCGGCATAATGCGTCCACATATAAATATGTGGGCGCATAAAAAGGGCAATTTTGGTAGAGCACAATTCCTCATATAAAATGATTCTTTAAACAGATTTTTATCAACCATTTATATCATATCATGGCGGTCATATGAATTCTTAGAAATGGCTGATAAGAATCCGTATTGACTTTTAATATAATTTTTCATTCAAGGTTTATCGTCAATTGTGACGATTTATGACTTAAGACAGACTGATCCAGCAATGATAAAGAATGAAAAAATCTTTTCCAAAAATGATGATCAGACTGATGAACATTTATCATCAAACTGGTGATCATTCATGATAAGACTGACCACTGCTCATCATCAGCCGAAAATGAATTCAAATCAAGCACCATGGGAGTGAGTGTGCCTCCTTTTAAACTCTGCAGCTTTAGGACACCATGAGATGCAGGAACTCATTCAAAAAGCGGCTATACAACACAGTCACTAATGAATGTATTGTAAATTCAAATGAAAGATTGAGGGTGCATAAAAAGCTTTGAGACATCCAGTTGAGGTAACAAAATACAGAAAAAAATAAGTCAAATTCTGGAAATTGTTTACTTGAGTTAGCGACGTTGCGTCCGCCTGTCAGGGGCTTCGTTCAGCTAATTGGCTAGTGTTATCCTTCTGAGGAACGGCTTTTTAACCACTAGACAAGGCATCGGGGTAAGGAGACGATACCAAAAGAGCGACTATTGGAACGTTAATCTACACTTGATCTGAAATTTGAACCACAAAGTCAACACAATCAGTTGCGATCCCTAGGCCATTTGGCTCTGAGGAATCGCACCAAGGAGGCCCTGGGCAAATGCGGTCACCCACGTTGCCGGGTCGTTCACCAAAGCAGAAAGATAAGGAGAAGGGTAAACCTAAATGTTATTCACATAAAACACTGGGTGACTCAGACGATCAGCACTGTCAGTGAATCCTCCTACACTGTACTCGTGAGGTGATAACCTAGGTCCAGGGAGTGTCTGACCAGGCTCCTCAGTCGAGAGGATATTTAAACAGTTTGACATTTCTTCCATCCACAAATTCGCTCTGCAGCTAACTGGTTAATGTCAAGGACAATGCTTATAGTAGTTGATGATATTCAATGTAAGGAACAAAATTGCTCACAAAGATGCAGGCCAAACGAAACAATCCTTAAAAATCGCATATCTCAACATCGTTGCCCTAGTTATGAAGACACACATGGTTGGATTATTTTTAGCTACTTATGAGCCACAGGACATGATTTTAATACTAATGATGTCACTATCCTAGTCTGAAAGAAAGATTGGTTCGGAAGGGGTGTCTGAAGCTCTTCACGAACGCAGGGCCCCTCTCTGAATAAACAAGGTGGATTAGATAATGGGTTTGTCTCCTGACCTGGATGCTGCATTGTTTTGTTAAAGCGCCATCTGTAGGCCAGAACGATAATAACACCAGTAGCCAGGCTGAAGTTAGTCGTGAGAGACAGATGCAACGTGGCTAACTCAAGTAAGCAAATTCCAGTATTTGACTTAAATTTTTCTGTACATTGAGAACATATGTAACATAAACACGGTTTTGAAATGAATCCAAAATTTTAAACAGCTCATGTGACTGGTTCTAGAGAGTTCAAAACAATGCCCTTTTAATGACTTAACCATGGTATGTATTAAGTGAACTTACACATTTCCACAGAAGGCAAAATGAGATAGGGCTTTATTTACAAACTTATTTTAGCATACACAGCCTCTAAAGGAGTGGATTTAGTGATCCGAAAGAAGTGGCCATTGTCTACCTCCTAAGGTGGATGATGGTAATTACGAAATGGGAAGTTCAAGTAAAATGATAAACATCTGAAGAGAATTCTGTATCACAATAAATGAGCAGGTAACTAGTTATGAAATTTAATGCCACAGTCTCTGCATCCAGTATTCTATACCAATGAAAAAACGGATGTTGTCTATTTTGCTACTACTTCAAAAACAAACATCCGCATCCTTGGACCTCCCCTGGATCCGTCTATAACTTCAAGAGTCTGTGACCAGCGGGCCTTGTTGATATGGGATCACGGCTCTACAAGATGGCACCACAAACGCCTCCACAATTCACTTAGCACTATTAACTGCTAACAGCCTCTGATTCAGGGGATTTTCTGGAGACTTCATCCATTCCTTTCTCAGCATCTGTTTAATTTGTGACAGTCTTAAGTTCGTGTTTTCTGCCTTTAAACGTGGCAAATTGACCTCTTCGAAAGCGGTATACGCAGCTTTCATGCGTTTTTCAGGATGTCGGTCAATGTTGCCCTCTGGTGGTTTTGAACTGAAAAAAATCAAGAAACATTGTTACTTAACAAATGACTTGAGAACGGACCTAGAGAAAAACACATCTGCGAAAGCTCGTTCCCGACTAAGGTACCATCTCTCAACACATACTACACGGTTATTCACTTTCTTCTGTGATGGAATTTTTAGACAGTTTGGTCTTTTACGAAAAATTTCCTTAAAAGTAGCAATAGTGAAGCAGATTCATCTAATCTATGCCTAAGATTGGAACCAAGCAAACACCCTCTTGAAATATCAAATTCATTAAACTGTAGCCTATCAAGGATGAGTGGAACAGTTCTAAAAATACATCTGATGTCTTTGCAGCATGAAATATTACTGGAATCATAAGTGACAAACACAAGTTAAATGAATGCCTCAAATAATTGTTGAAAAGTGCTCACTTGTAGCGAAATTGACAGCAAATTACACGCTGATGAAATATGCGAATGTGACAATGAGTATACCTGAAGAGATGTCAAATAATGTCTTAAGCGTCTGTGACGTACATACATCTAATGTAGACCAAGGACTAGAATCGAATAAAGCTCCACTTGAAACTTAAGATGCATTCACTAGCGAAACTGACAGCAGTATCCAAGATGATAGAACATCATGTGAAACGGTAAATGTTTGTGTACATGCAGATGCATCCAATAACATCACAGGCAACTATAACATTGAGCCATGTACCAAACCCTGGAGCCTCTCACTCTCCCTTTGAAGTATTAGATCGAGTTATTCCAGTTCAAGGGGGAATCAACAATTGGCCGGACTTCAAAACTACTTGCCCAGATTTCAAAACCAGTCAGCTAGACTGCAAAACCAAATGTCCAATGATAAAACATGGTGTCTGGACTTCAAAACGCAATGGGCTCACCCAAAAAACTAATTGGCTGGACCTAAAACACATTGATTGGCACTATAACCAGTTGGCCGGTGACCAAACACGACAGCCACACTTCGTAAAGGATTTGCTATGAATGTCTCAAAAGATTCAAGTGATATCTAGTGTTTATTTTTCGTACCTATTTGTTTGTTCTGTTCCAAATTAGTGATTTGTTCAGCCATTGTGCTTGAGCACCGGCCAACTCATTTTAGGTCTAGCCAACCATTTTTTTTGATGCGGCCATCTGGTTTTGAGATACCGGCCAATCTGTTTTGAGGTCCAACCAAAAAGTTAGAACACCAGCTTTGCAGTACAGCCAGCTGATTTTGAAGTCCGGGCAAGTGGATTGAAGTCCGACCAATTGTTAATTCTCCCCCTTGCCGTTGGTCCATGTAATTTTTCCAGTACTGAATGATTCAGATTTTGAAAACAGCTGTGTCAGACAGGAGAAACATTTGTGTGTTCCTAAAAACGATGACTGGACAAAAACAAAATTACTGCACCCCCCTAGTGATTTTCCACACTCCTCTATAAAGTAGTTATCGTACTCCTTAAAAAAACACCGATTCTCTGCTCCGTATCCAATGCCTGGGGAGGAGGTGCACTTTCTCACCTGGCCCCACCTGCAAAGAACTAACCCTTCCCCTCCACTGCACAAATGGTATTTAGTAAAAACTGTGTGGTCTAGAGTTTTAGTTAGAGAACAAATTCAGCCTCCAAGATAAAATGGTAAAAGTTTTGTGAACAAAAGCATAAAAAGCTTTTCTGAATACAAGTAAAAATTAACCAGAATTTTTTTGTTATTTTGTTAAAACCAGAGGTAAAACAGAAGAAACTAGGCATAATGCTAATGCATAATGCTAATGCATAATGCTAACCTGAGAGCTGATATTGCTTCATCCACAGTACGTGCCTCAACACCATCCACTTGAAGACGATTTAGATTCTCCACTAGAGGGGGCTCATCATCAACACACTGACCATCTTGCTGTTGAGCAGCTGCAGCTAAGTGATGAAAACACTTTTAATAAGTAAAACATTACCACCGTAACAATCCAAGATGTCTGAAGGTCATACATAAGTCATGATTTGGAGCACAACCTTGTTGATGTATAACTTTCAACCTGTCAACAACACGCCATGAAAATGTCAAGATGCCACCATGAGGATGACTTCCCAACAGTTCTACGAAGTCATAATTCTTAGGAAAATAGGTAGCGTGTGATAAAATTTCTGACTTACTCTGAAGTCAGTTTTCATAACCCACCTTCAGCGACCCTCTTTTCTCGAGCCAACTCCAGTTCATGTCTCGTCACTTTGGGTGCTGCAGCTGGTTTGCCAGACTTCAGGGAGGCTAACTCTTCATCATGCATCTTTTGAAGTTCTTTCTTTCTTTCTAGCTGCTCGTTTCGTTTATGCTCCTTGTTTTCCTGAAGAAAGTCACACCACAAGCACTTCAGACATTTTATTTAAAGTGGCCATGAACTCGTAGTTCATCACTGCTAGAAAACTGGTCTCAGTATATAGTTTCACCTTTCTGTTAAATTGCCAAGATTTTCAATGATATGTCGTAACAAGAATAGATTGTTTGCAATACTGTTAATGGGTGTACAATGTTGGTGTACAGGGTTTTCCGTTATGAAAAATTGGTTGAGAACACAGCACTTATTATTGTTAACAATCTTTATTCTGTTCCATTTGCATCCTTGGAACAAAGTTCGATACTGAACAGAACATTGGTAAAGCAACTGTCCTGACCAAGAGTCAAGACTAAAAGACACACTTGTTTCATTCTCAACTGGAAATCAAAGGATGCAGTAATACCACCACACAGCAAAAGCTGGGAACATGCACAGTGGAACACGCTAGGTGTGAAATACTGCAAAGAATGACAAATGGAAGGGGAAACAGGAAAGTCATGCAAACAAGTGTATCGTGCCGTGCGGCCCTGTTTGCTACTCATTCAAAACAGGCTTCTCGAATGCAATCAAAAAGGACCACGAATACTTTTAATCACAGCACACCATGCTCTCATATCGAATTGACGTGGTTTCCACAATTTCTTGATGGATGATGTTACGTTCATGACATTGCAGGAAATGTTCTTGGATGGCGTTATTTTGAAGATGCACAGATAACCAATAACTTCATTAATAAGGCATACTAACTCGACATAAACAACACTACAATGGGGTGGACTTTCGGTTTAGGAATGTTATTTTTAATGACGAAGTTGAAGGACTTCCTATTCCGATAATGAATAATGACTTCAACGTAATCAAAATGGTGCCATCCAAGAACATTTTCTACAATGTCATGAATGTGAAATCACCCGTCAAGAAATTGTGAAAAACACGGCAATTCAATAATTATGTAGAGAATAATGTGCTGCGATTGACAGTATTGGAGTCCCTTTTGATTGCATTCGAGAATGCTTTCTTGAATGAGCAGCAAACAGAGTCGTGCCGCATGCCTATCTTGTTACTCCTCCATTTGCATTCTTTGCAGTATTTCACACCTGCCATGTCCCACTGTGTTTCTAGCTTAAGCTCTGCGGTGAAATTACTTCGTCATTTTATTTAGACTTGAGAATGAAACAAGTACGTTTCGAAATATCGTGTGTCTTTTGATCATGTCTCTTGGTCAGTTCCTTTACCAAATTGAATGTTCTGTTGAGAGTTGAACTTTTTTTCCAAAGATATGAATGATATGGAATAAAGATTGTTAACAAAATTTAGGATAACTGTTGTGTATTCGACCAATAATGTTACTGAAAATGACTTAGGTTTGGAGTCCATTATTTGTGAAAGTGGCGAAGTTTTTACGTTCAACAACGCAAAGTTAGGCACATTGTCGAACATTGTTGCACTCTCAGTGTATTTGTGGATGTGCTTGTCTGAAGAAAATTCAAGGAAAAATGCTGCTTGATAAGTCTGAAAAGTACTAAGGTCACACTTGAAGAGTTTGTGAAAGCTTTGTAGAAAGAAGCACTAGCAGGGTAAAAATAAGACTAAAATGTGGCGGAAACTAATGACCTTTCGCAGTTGCTTCTTTGCAACATGTTTATCATCGTCCTTCCAGTATTCGTCCTCTAGCTGTGCTTGACGACGAGCCTCAGCTTCATTCTTGGCCGCTGACTTACGAGCACGCGCTTCAGCGGCCTTGGAATTTTCCCCTTTGAACTTCTTCGGCATTGCACTGAAGAATTAAAAAAATGGAAATCTCAACTACTATGAGCATCAGCCAGATTCATTTGCAAAAGCACTGAACAAAGAACAAGGGGTGGAAACAATTTCATGTTTGCGACTCTAAAGTCCCATTACAATCCCCAAACTCCAATGTCGAGCAGATATCAAACATGCGTTCCAAGTCCTCAGACTAGTCTCAACTAGCTACCCGCACACACCGAAAATGCACCAGATTGCATGACTGCACCTCTAGCCTGCAGCAGGTAGTCAAAGACTGGACCCAGGGACTAAAATTTATTAATATATGAGGCATTTTCGGTGCAAACATTTACTCGCCAGTTCCGAATAGTTGTATACACACCAATATTATGGACCTAATTTTTTCATGATTTCCACAAACAGTAGATAAGAATAATATTTAGTATATATATTTGACAACTGACAGCTCTGTATATATCTCAGCTTGGGGTCAAACATGTTGGGCAATCTCACCTTGAACAGGGGATCATAGTTCGTATCCTAACATTGCTTGTAGACTGTTTTGCTGCAGGTTGCTAGATTTATGGAGATACAGCACACATCACGAATTTTTGGCCGACCGGTCGGAAATTGGTCGACGGCCGGCCGTCGACCGGTCGGCAAATTTGCCGACCGGTCGGCTAAAAATTAGCCGACCGGCAGCCGCCCGTAGTGCCGACTCATAAGGCGACTCCCCAGCCGACCCTTGAGCCGACCCTTCAGCCGACCGGCCATCAGCCGACCGACTGGTCGGCTGCTATTTTTAGGCTACAGTAGCAGTTGCGTAATTGGTTGTCAGGCTGATACCACTTTGCGTGTCGNTCCTTGTTTTCCTGAAGAAAGTCACACCACAAGCACTTCAGACATTTTATTTAAAGTGGCCATGAACTAATATTTCATCACTGCTAGAAAACTGGTCTCAGTATATAGTTTCACCTTTCTGTTAAATTGCCAAGATTTTCAATAATATGTTGTAACAAGAACAGATTGTTTGCAATACTGTTAATGGGTGTACACTGTACTTCGGGAGAAGGTTTTCCGTTATGAAAAATTGGTTGAGAACACAGCACTTATTATTGTTAACAATCTTTATTCCGTTCCATTTGCATCCTTGGAACAAAGTTCGATACTGAACAGAACATTGGTAAAGCAACTGTCCTGACCAAGAGTCGTGACTAAAAGACATACTTGTTTCATTCTCAACTGGAAATCAAAGGATGCAGTAATACCACCACACAGCAAAAGCTGGGAACATGCACAGTGGAACACGCTAGGAGTGAAATACTGCAAAGAATGACAAATGGAAGGGGTAACAGGAGAATCGTGTAAACAAGTGTATTGCGGAGTAGTGCGGCCCTGTTTGCTACTCATTCAAAACAGGCTTCTCGAATGCAATCAAAAGGGACCACGAATACTTTTAATCGCAGCACACCATGCTCTTGTATCGAATTGATTTGTTTTTGACAATTTCTTGATGGATGATGTTACGTTCATGACATTGCAGGAAATGTCCTTGGATGGCGCTATTTTGAAAATGCACAGATAACCACTAAGTTCATTCATAAGGCATACAAACTCATAAACAACACTACAATGGGGTGGTCTTTCGGTTTAGGAATGTTATTTTTCATGACGAAGTTGAAGGACTTTCTATTCCGATAATAAATAATGACATCAAGGTATCAAAATGGTGCCGTCCAATAACATTTTCTGAAATGTCATGAATTTGAAATCACCCCTCAAGAAATTGTGAAAAACATGGCAATTCAATATGTAGAGCATAATGTGCTGCGATTGACAGTATTGGAGTCCCTTTTGATTGCATTCGAGAAGGCTTTCTTGAATGAGCAGCAGAGTCGTGCCACATGCCACACTTGTTTGCGCGACTATCTTGTTACTCCTCCATTTGCATTCTTTGCAGTATTTCACACCATGCCGTGTCCCACTGTGTTTCTAGCTTAAAAGCTCTGCGGGGGAATTACTGTGCCATTTTATTTAGACTTGAGAATGAAACAAGTATGTTTCAAAATACCATGTGTCTTTTGATCATGTCTCTTAGTCAGTTCCTTTAATACCAATGTTCTGTTGAGAGTTGAACTTTTTTCTGAGGATATATATGGTATGGAATAAAGATTGGCTGGATAACTGTCGTGTATTCGACCAATAATGTTACAGAAAATGACTTAGGTTTGGAGTCTGTTATTTGTGAAAGTGGCAAAGTTTTTACGTTCAACAATGCAAAGTTAGGCACATTGTCGAACATTGTTGCACTCTCAGTGTATTTGTGGATGTGCTTGTCTGAAGAAAATTCAAGGAAAAATACTGCTTGATAAGTCTGAATAGTACTAAGGTCACACTTGAAGGGTTGGTGAAAGCTTTGTAGAAAGAAGCACTATCAGGGTAAATTTAAAATAAGACTAAAATGTGGCGGAAAGTAATGACCTTTCGCAGTTGCTTCTTTGCAACATGTTTATCATCGTCCTTCCAGTATTCGTCCTCTAGCTGTGCTTGACGACGAGCCTCAGCTTCATTCTTGGCTGCTGACTTACGAGCACGCGCTTCAGCGGCCTTGGAATTTTCCCCTTTGAACTTCTTCGGCATTGCACTGAAGGATTAAAAAAATGGAAATCTCAACTACTATGAGCATCAGCCAGAAGCATTTGCAAAAGCACTGCACAAGGAACAAAGGGTGGAAACAATTTCATGTTTGCGACTCTAAAGTCCCATTACAATCCCCAAACTCCAATGTTCAGCAGATAAACATGCGTTCCAAGTCCTCAGGCTAGTCTCAACTAGCTACCCGTATACACCGAAAACGCACCAGATTGCATGACTGCACCTCAAGCCTGCAGCAGGTAGTCAGAGACTGGACCCAGGGACTAAAATTTATTAACATATGAGGCATTTTCGATGCAAACATTTACTCTCCAGTTCCGAATAGTTGTATACACACCAATATTATGGACCTAATTTTTTCATGATTTCCACAAACAGTAGATAAGAATAATATATAGTATATATATTTGACAGCTGACAGCTCTGTATATACATGTATCTCAGCTTGGGGTCAAACATAATGGGCAATCTCACCTAGAAAAGGGGATCATAGTTCGTATCCTAACATTGCTTGTAGACTGGTTTGCTGCAGGTTGTTAGATTTATGGAGATTTAAGTAATGATTTATTTTGGAGAACTACTCTCTGTCATGAAACAAGAAATGGGTCATCACAGTCTAGGTTCAAGCTTTTGATTCCCATCATTATATTGATGCAAAAACCTTTGAATTACTTGAATAGTAGTTGGCTGTCATCTCGGATTACGACATTGAAAAATTTTTTATCAGTAAAGTTGGTTTCAGTCACTGGTGACTGAGTTTAAAAAAATCATCTGCTGGAGACTGTGGAAGTGCTTTTGCCTTGGGCGACAGATAATGACATACACTGGCAATATCTTGAAAAGGACTTCAATTGGGTGCTCTGAAGTCAACAATTGTAAAAATTCATTGATCATCCAAACTTTCATTGCTCAACAAGCTCATCTCCCGACACATTGGTGTGAGACTCATCGATGCCAGCTGCTCTTTTGTCAGTAAAATCAATTAAAAACATTGTCACTATCACTCAAACATTAAGTGATGCCATCACACCTTGAAATCCTTACTTTCATATTGTCTAACACACATATTTTGCATCACAATTCACCCAAGAAATCAATGGATGCTGTTTTAGATATCATGGTTCCAAACCATGCAAATGATTGTTTTGGGGCAAGATATCCTTAGCTTTCACTCAATCTAAAAATAGAGAGGTCAGGTGTGGATCAGGCAGGTTCCACAGTTTAAAGCACAAGAGCTCAGCAAAATGAATACAAAAATGGCCCTCTCCTATGCTGAACTTGAATTGTTCAGAGCAGAAAAAGCGTCGCAAATTAATGAACATAGAGACCCGAAGAAACCTCGCATAGATCGGGAGAATGACTCTGAAATAAATAAATGTATTAATATGGCAATTTGAAACTCGGAAGTAGGGACGCAGGTCTGGAGATCTGTACTACAGTTTAGGAGACTGTTACGGGAATTTAGAGAATGTGATCACAGACTCGGAATTGTTGCCACTTCTTGATAAAACGTTTACACACATTTAAGTTTGCAAAAACACACAGTTGGAAGTGAGAGTTTCAAAATTTGGCCCCTATGTGCCCAGTGGTAGTCCTGCTGCTTAATTAGTTGATAACATTTGCATAGTGTTTGCTCTTGATAGCCATTTTTAGTGTGTTCTGTCTATAATGAACTATTTAACAGAGCACTTGTGGTGATTTCAGACATTTTTACATTGCTTATACAATGAATTCAAATTACGTTAGGTGAAGGCAGCCCAAGATGATCTGATGTCTTATTGAACAAAATAATAATAATAATAATAAACTTCTTCCTGTCATTTTAAGTACATATAGTTTGATGGTGAACTTTTGCACACACCAGCTGTTTTTACAAGAGAGAAATACTTTTAATATGAAAAAAAATGAAAAAAGAAGTTCATTGAGATGCTTTCATTGTGGAGAAAGATTTGAATTTCAACTTTTAAAAACGTTTTATTTGACCACCCATTTTGGACTGACTTGCGGGTCTAAACTGCACATTCTCTCCACAGGCGTCCTCAGCTTCTGATCGTCCCCAATACACTACATATAGTAGTATTATATGTAGTGTATTGGGGACGATCAGAAGCTGAGGACGCCTGTGATTCTCTCGGTGAAATCAAAACGAGGCAATGATATAAAATTATAAAAACGTGACGGTGCCAGACATTTAATGCATTACAACAGAACGAAATTTGATGTCATTTATTACTCTGATTTTACTTCAGGTAATTTTGACTAAACGTCCGAAATTTAGGTCCGTTCGATGTTTAGCCTTTAGGTACACTATGTTTGCTGATTTGGCACAGTGACAAAGTTACAGTCTGGCACAGGCGAATGCCCATCGCCTACCATCATTAACCAAAGGTTTCAGTCCAAGATAGCTAAACTTTACCAGTAACCCGTTCAGTTCGTAAATGGTAAGTGCAGCCGAATCAAAACTTGCAAACAACCGACAGACGGAGAGACACAAAGAATAACATGAAGCAAACTTTCAACTTCGAGTTCAACTTCTCAGATTCCGGAAGCTGACACCGCCATTACTGTTTCGCAGCGACACGCGCGACACCTGCCGCGATCGTGCCGAATCAGGCGACAGAAACAAAAACTAATAGTATGGAATCCCGCAGATAGGCCTAATAAACCGGCCGTGACAAGCAAACTTCAAGAGGCAGCTGCAGGAAGCAATAAAAAGTCATCAATTCTTCTCAAGGCTGAAAATTGGGTCTAGTAAAAGAGCCCACAAGCGTAGAATTCCGTTGGTCTACGCTACTAAAACTCTGACTACCTTCGTTTTTGGTCTGTGTACTGTGCCTAGATGGCATCATAGAAATAGATTCTATAGGCAACAGATTCCCAACGTACTTTGACATTTTCNTTCATATTGTCTAACACACATATTTTGCATCACAATTCAACCAAGAAATCAACGGATGCTGTTTTAGATATCCTGGTTCCAAACCATGCAAATGATTGTTTTGGGGCAAGATATCCGGAGCTTTCACTCAATCTAAAAATAGAGAGGTCAGGTGTGGATCAGGCAGGTTCCACAACATAAAGCACAAGAGCTCAGCAAAAATGAATACAAAATAGCCATCTCCTACGCTGAACTTGAATTGTTCAGAGCAGAAAAAGCGTCGCAAATTAATGAACATAGAGACCCGAAGAAACCTCGCATAGATCGGGAGAATGACACTGAAATAAATAAATGTATTACGGCAATTTGAAACTCGGAAGTAGGGACGCAGGTCTGCGGATCTGTACTACAGATTAGGAGACTGTTACTGGAATTTAGAGAATGTGATCACAGAAATGTTGCCACCTCGTAATAAAACGTTTACACATATTTAAGTTTGCAAAAACACACAGTTGGAAGTGAGAGTTTCAAAATTTGCCCCCTATGTGCCCAGTGGTAGTCCCGCTGCTTAACTCAAGAAATTAGTTGATAACATTTGCATAGTGTTTGCTCTTGAGCCATTCTTAGTGTGTTCTGTCTATAATGAACTATTTAACAGAGCACTTGTGGTGATTTCAGACATTTTTACATTGCTTATACAATGAATTCAAATTACATTAGGTGAAGGCAGCCCAAGATGATCTGATGTCTTATTGAACAAAATAATAATAATAAACTTCTTCCTGTCATTTTAAGTACATGAACATGATGGTGAACTTTTGCACACACCAGCTGTTTTTACAAGAGAGAAATACTTTTAATGTGAAAAAAATGAAAAAAGAAGTTCATTGAGATGCTTTCATTGTGGAGAAAGATTTGAATTTCAACTTTTAAAACCATTTTATTTGACCACCCATTTTGGACTGACTTGCGGGTCTAAACTGCACATTCTCTCGGTGAAATCAAAACGAGGCAATGATATAAAATTATAAAAACGTGACGGTGCCAGACATTTAATGCATTACAACAGAACGAAATTTGATGTCATTTATTACTCTGATTTTACTTCAGGTAATTTTGACTAAACGTCCGAAATTTAGGTCCGTTCGATGTTTAGCCTTTAGGTACACTATGTTTGCTGATTTGGCACAGTGACAAAGTTACAGTCTGGCACAGGCGAATGCCCATCGCCTACCATCATTAACCAAAGGTTTCAGTCCAAGATAGCTAAACTTTACCAGTAACCCGTTCAGTTCGTAAATGGTAAGTGCAGTCGAATCAAAACTTGCAAACAACCGACAGACGGAGAGACACAAAGAATAACATGAAGCAAACTTTCAACTTCGAGTTCAACTTCTCAGATTCCGGAAGCTGACACCGCCATTACTGTTTCGCAGCGACACGCGCGACACCTGCCGCGATCGTGCCGAATCAGGCGACAGAAACAAAAACTAAAAGATAGTATGGAATCCCGCAGATAGGCCTAATAAACCGGCCGTGACAAGCAAACTTCAAGAGGCAGCTGCCGGAAGCAATAAAAAGTCATCAATTCTTCTCAAGGCTGAAAATTGGGTCTAGTAAAAGAGCCCACAAGCGTAGAATTCCGTTGGTCATTTAATTCATGAGTGTGTCGGGCTACCGTGACTAAAACTCTGACTGCCTTCGTTTTTGGTCTGTGTACTGTGCCTAGATGGCATCATAGAAATAGATTCTATAGGCAACAGATTCCCAACGTACTTTGACATTTTCTTGTGTACTATCCTAGAGGAAGCGTTACTCTCCTATATTATCTGTTCCTGTTTCCGGTTAGATGTCTCAGTGGGGACAACACAGCAGCCGACCGTTACTAGCAGACGACGTACTTACCCGGGACGGAAGCACCAGATAATTTGGCCAGCCTCCCGTTCAGTAACGCTATGACTTCGCTAAAAAGCAAGAATTCGCGAGATTACGTGAGATATTGCCATGTATAATTATTTAATGAGAACAGGCCCGTAGCCAGCATAATTGCGCCGCGGGGGGCGGGGGGGGGG
>NMRA01000470.1:25215-181179 GCA_002633005.1 Phoronis australis
GGCCCCCCCCCCCCATTTGGCGAAGTGGGCAAAAAGGTCTGTGTTTTCGTGACTACACGTTCAAGCATGATGCCTTTTTCTCAATACCTCGATTTTGGTGCCCTATTCCCCACTCAAAAATATTGAAAAATCATACGAAATTACTCCCTAAAAATTCCCCTAGTGACTGAAAATTTCTCTACGAAGTTCGAATCACACAGGTGACAATTTGAAATTCTACTTGAGGCAGAGCCTACATGTATGAGAGCTTGCAGCAGGGTGGGGGTGCTACTGATGGTGATCGGGAGGCAGATTTTTCCCCTCACTCGGCGAAAAAATTCCCCTCTCAGAAGGCACAGGCACCTTTCCCCTCGGACGAACGAGGCCCCTGAAGAAACATGATAACTATGCTTGCTCTGTCCAGTTAACTGAAATAGAGCTCTTAAACGAGGTTATGCTTTGAACGAACTGTTTTAATTTTAAAATTCAACTTGGCCCAGATTGATATTTGAAGCCTAACATATGAAATAGACGTAAGAATTATTAAAACCAAGAAAGCAGAATTTATAGTCAAATAATTTTTATTTTCAATTACGAGCCTGTTTTTTATTTTAATAACAATATATTTAAGAACATCAATTATTCTTTCAGATCAATGACCCAACTGTTAGTTCCGGTAGTCCCTACCTCACCAGAGAACCTAGACTATGCTTTAAGTTAATATTTTTGATCAACAAATTAAATCTGACGTGACTATTTGCGCATGACAGTAAAATGCGATGGACCACCACTGTCGAATATATCTTCAACTCGTCAACAATACGAGCAGATGACCTGGTTAGTATGGAATGCATTTTTATTAACAGTTTACAAGAAGAAACGTAAACCTGCATTCAGCATAATTCCTAATCCGTAAAACTAGGATCGCCGCAATTTGGTCATATTTGCTTTTTATGTTTCGAACCTAGTTTCGGAAATTATACCCTTTCGTCAGGTAAGACTTGTTCTCTAATGTATTTTTCTACGTCTCCGTGGTTATTAACGACACAATTTTAAGATCTAATATCCAGGTTGTACTCGAAAGACCGGACATTTTACTCACGCAATATCAACTTCCGCTTTGATTATCGCAGTGAACTTGCTTTGGATTTTAATGTCCGCCGCTTGAATTAGGTCTATAGACACCTGGGAGACACAGCACTTAGGCTTTTACGCCCTACTTACGGCAAGTACGTCGTCTGCTAATCATGATCGGCTCTTGTGTGCTCGTGTAGCAGAGTTAAACGTACTCACGATAACAGGAGTTCTACTATTGGAAGTCTTTGAACACCCTTTCGGTGCTATTTTTCTTGTACTGGACTATTAAAGGAATGCAAGAATTTCCCGTCACAATACACTATCCCGGGAAGCTGAATTTGCTATGGTTTAGGGGAGTGGCGCTGCCCTCTGATGCAGCGCCACCTATTCTGAAAAGTACATTTCGTAGCACTGTGAAAGAGTGTAGGGTGGCAGCATCCTCTGGGATCTTTTGCAAGAAAATGTCGGAATTGCGTATTTGTTGTCTACTATAATTTATGATTCACACATCTGAGTTCACACACAAAAATGATACCGGCACAGACACAGACCTTAATTCACGGTGACAGTAGATGATAGCGTGTTTCAACCTAAGACTATCAAAGCCAGTCACTCATAAAATGTTGGTGAAACTTGCAATTAAAGCAAGATTTTTCTGGCAGATATGTTATTGTTTTTAGTTTCGAAGCTTATCCTAAGCTGGGTTTAACTAAATTGCTGTCCAACTCCTCATTAATCTATGCAGACACTGCTAGTAGTCAAACTCAAGTTCCTTCCTGGTGTCGTGTTTGTCAATTACTTTAAGAACGCGTACATTAATTTAGTAAATAAGCTCCAATCTCCTAACCCATTTAACATGTTTTGGCGTTTAACCATCTCATGGGGGTTCACGCATTTCGCAGTCCCAATCACTGTTTGCTTTGTGTACTTTATAATCGTGAACCGGCTGCGTGGCCAGCTGTCAAAGGAATGTGGTCACGTCTGAGTTGCACGTAGTTTTGGTCTACAAATTACACGTATGTCTATTACAGCATTCAGCATTAACACCCTCTACTACCTCATAATCGTTGTTCTAAACGTCCCGTGCCGGCTTTCTAACGTATGGTGCTAGTGTAACTATAAGACGTGTAAAGTGGAGAGAAAGTCAACTCACGTAGACCTACATCGATACCATAGACTGAGTTTAACATCCACCCCACTGGGACATATTCCACGCAGTAGTCAAGTTTATATCCCGTTACGAGTTCCTGTCACGTTGAAAAGACGTTCAAGTTCTAAACATCGCCGGGAGAAATTGCGCATGGCGCTGAAGTTTTGCGGGGAATGCGAAGACACTGGCAATAATTCACTACGTGGTTTCGTTTGACTTGTTTTGGATTTCATGTCAGGAATCGATTATGGAAGCCGGGAAACTTGGAAAGGTTAATATGTTACCTCGCATCATTGTTGGCATGATTTTGTTGATTAAAGAATATTCCTTTGACACAGGTAAGACACGTCTTGATACCAGACAATCCCTTACTGTAATGCCAGTTTAGATAAGCAAACGATTTGCGCCAATACATTTTGTGTGAGCAGTGTGCGCTAAGTGTTGTTGCTTGTTCGGTACGGTAGTCGTTTTAGTTTTAATGTAATCATTAAGCTCATTGATCCATTGAGACTCTGTCAAAGAATTAATGTCGCATATCTATGTCCGTCAGCCAACGGTCTTGAAACGTACCCTTGCGCTTTTATGTAACGGAGGCTCGATAAAGACCTTGAGAAAGAATATCTTGTGGGAACCAATTGCAACTTGTTCCCAAAAATAGTGACTTGATCATGTGACTTAACAGGCCGTTCTCATGAGGTAGAAACTAATATCCATGGCTTTAATATACCCTATTTAAATTCCTAGGACTTAAGGACTCGATCTGATGACTCCGGCGCTCTCATTTTACTTAGCATCGACGTCGGATTTCAATGAGCCGTTCACACGACTTGACTCGTGTCTCACGATTTATATGTGGTTGGCAAACAAGGCACTTTTACGATTTGTTAAATCGTGCCCCCCCCCCCCCCCTATCTCTCNCTCTTTCTCTCCCTTCAACTGAAGTCGTGGGAATGATTTATAAGTAACGAGGCTTTTTCTTACATGTCCTTAAGGGGACACCGCACATAGCTACCTTTATGAATGCGGTGTAAATTTCATTTGTCTTGAGCAATAAATCTATCGATGGCAGTCAAGACCCTGTAACCTGGCGTATTTTGGCAATCATAGTCTCTCAATATCAACAGAATTCAAGTCTGTTGTATGTTTTAGATTCTCATCCTTCCGCGGCCTACATCACCAATTTTGACCAGTAGGCCACATACACGATGTTCACTTGCAACCCTCTATGTGCTTCTGACTTAACATGCTTGATTCTGTACCTTCATGTAAAAAACTCGCAATTGTGACAATAATGTAACATATATACAGGAGGTTTTTGGCTGAAATGGCAACTCTACTGAGCTGTGACACTATGGAACTGCTATATTCTGCAGCTATACATGACTGTCTGGGAGAAAACAGAATTTCTTCGATAACGTAAAAGTTTTCGTAACTTTACTTGATACCTATGATCAGTCATTTTTAGTACCAACACATAATTATGATTATTCATGCACACTGTGCTGCAAATGTCTTAAGTTGTCATTGTAAACCGACTGATACCAGGAAGAGATAACCACCTGGTGATACATATATTTGTTTTGTAGGGCAATGGGAAAAAAGACTTGTTCATATGTAAAAATTTGTTTTCATTTCAGTGAAAATAGATAAGTTACACGGCATGCTGGAAGAAACGGACGAGATCTATCTGTCAGGAAGGCTTAAACCTGAACAAATCACAATTTTACAACTACGTAATCAGACGGCGATTACTGTCGAGATTATACAGCACAGACACACATTCCAAGGTAACATTTGCCCGTATCCTTTTTTAAAATTACGTCCGCCAAGAAATGGGGTTATGTACGTCTGCGTATGGTTGGTGTAGAAGTTAAAATCAAGCACACCGGCGCTTAGTCACATTTCGTGTATTCTGGAATGTTAAGAAATAAGTTGAACCACTTCTGAAGTGATTCTGACAAAATACACAAAATACAGTGCACGCGTCAATTATTAGGCGGATGTTTGCTCTCTCCGATTGATTTCTCTTTTGGCAAGGCAAATCTTTGAGGCGAACGTTTAGGAAAAAAGACTTTTATCAGTGGCGAATTTCCGTGGGGGTTTTATTGCAAGGGGCCATGTCCTCAAAAAATGCTAGACTGTAAAAAAGATAATTGCCGCTATTGCGATTTAAA
This sequence comes from Phoronis australis, assembly GCA_002633005.1. Classification (NCBI taxonomy): domain Eukaryota; kingdom Metazoa; phylum Phoronida; family Phoronidae; genus Phoronis; species Phoronis australis. The sequence goes on from NMRA01000470.1 coordinate 29,596, forward strand.
TTGTTAACGCTCAGGTACCCATGGGTCTTCTACGCAAGTATCCTTGGTCAGTCTTGCGTCAACAAATCCTTGGTGTTTTCAAGTTGCCGTGTGCTGATGGAGGCGAACGTTTTCGGCTTAAGAAGTCTTTGTAGGTCACGGTCCTATTCTTCTGAGAGTTCATTGTATTGAATCGAAGGCAATGACAACGGATACATGTAGCTGTCAGGTGTTATGATGAAAAAACAATCAAGATGCACTATATTTTCTAATCACCAGTTGTAGTACCCTATCAGTGCACTGCTTAGGTGGGTGGATATATATATTGGTTATCCCACATACAGTACATACTGTAGCATGCGCGCATCCAGCCTTGAATATGGGGGGCTCGAATTTCCAACGATGTGGACTTTTTACTTACAAAAAGCGGGAGGACTAAAAAAAGAAAACGGGGTACTACTTTCGGAGCTGTGAATTGTGGGTTTACACCTTTTTAGTGGACTTTTGTCTCGTTTTCTCGGACTTTTTGTTTCTCCGAGTTGGACCTTTTTGCCCACTTCGCCAAAAGGGGCGGGGGTAAACCAAATGATTGAGCCCAATCAAATTTGGCATTGTACTCGCGAACTTTACTCCACCAGCAGACTGCACACCAATCGTGAAATACGGTATCTACCGTGGTATACGGATTGACCCTACTTTCTCGCCTATCACGGTTGGTAACGTGACGTATACAACATCCATATCTCCACAATATGAGGTAATAACGGGTATCTCTTCAGTAGCTATAGGTCTATAAGACTATTATATCTGCGGGTTTCTTGTTTGATTGATGATTTTTTATCAGTAAAGACACTCTAGTGTCTAAAATAATTCACGTAGGTGAATGTTTATTCAATATGTTAACTTCACGTGAATACACGTGGTGAATAAATGTTTAGGATCCGGACCCCCTAACTCAAATTCCAGGATTTCTTTCTTGTTTTTAACGATTGCCCTTACGTTAACGCCGGGTCACGACAGGAAACGCGGTCTTCACCGCAATTTTTGAAAATTTATCAAATTTGAGTTGGGAAATAAAAATTTACAACCTGAGTGAAGACGGGTTGCTACAGTCACGTGACGACTGAGTTTGTTAGCATATGTTTGCCAGGCTTTATTATTGTAGACTGCATGCCAAACCCTTCAGCAAACCCCAGGTAATGGTTATGTTTTTAGTAGCGTTTGCTAGTTCAGACTGGACTAAAGTAAGAACAAAGCTTCAAAGGGAGTTCAAAGTGCGTTCTGACTGAAATGATCTCGATTCACTGCCATACCACGAAATCCTCGGATATTTGGTACGCGTGACTGACACGAACCTGTCAAGTATCGTATACAGGGGCTGATCCAGTATTTTGAGTTGGGGGGCAGGGCAGAATATTAGCCAGAATTTTGCCTGTCTGACATTCACACCCCCGAACTGCCTAAAAGAATCTGTGAAAATTTTAGGGGGGGGCATGGTCCCCTTCTAAATACGCCACTGGTATATGCCTTCCGAAATAGTGATTTAGATATTTTGTCACATGACCTAGAATGTGTTACCACGCGATTGATAAATAACATTGAAATTTCGTCAAAATTCCTCGGCACACCTCGGAATTTTGACAAAGTTTCCACAAGGTTTTGCCCATGTCATGAACTGAGACTCGTGTAGGATTCTCCATCTAACCTTGTGGTGCGTTTATGCTTTACTGATAGGCGGGAAGATACTAAGACTATCCTTGTAGATTTGTCTGTTTGACAAGGACTGTATGTTTAATACATTGAACATGTACATGTCTTTTGTCCAATATTTACGACAGAAAAGCGCATTTTGGGAGTTATTGTTGAGCAGTATAGACTCATTAAAGCCACTTGCTTTGACCAAAGGCACAAAACGGCAAAATCCGATGTTGTTTATGATTTTATTACAAATCAAATATTTTTGCCTTTGTCTACAAGACCTCTGCTGAAATCAAAGCCTATTACTTTAATTTTCGGTTAAAATGCGCTTATTAAACACTTTCAGTTGTCCTTTATCGAGCGCGATTTACACTGTACGTAGAGACTGCAACCGCCTGGGGTTGCACGTTCGATTCCGCGCTGACTGAGGTTGTTTCCAGAAAATCGCATTAAATTTCTCGCATATTATTGCCCTTTAAGGATACTTAGTACCTTAAAAATGTCCAATTTTGACCAATTCAGAATATCATGTCTCAAATCTGGCTGATCAGATTCACATGAAACTTTCAGATACTAATGCTTTACACACTGGTCTCCAACACGGTGTTTGGAATTGTTTTTAAATGTCCTACTTTTGCATTAGGAGCTATCAAAATGGTACTTGCATGAGTGTCATGAAAGAAACTAAAGTTGCATGAAACGATAATTTTGAAAACTATAGCGATTTTGAGATTTTATCTTGATCATACACTGTAATATCATACGAAATTTGGTAATTTTGCTGTTGATCTTGTTGTTTTGCTATAGATGTACCTCTCTCTTTTTTGCTAAATTTTCCTAATTAGTGGCAGATTGTTATCACGTCCACAATCAAATTCAACGAAATATTTTTGCTTTGTAGATATTTGGCTGAATTTACAATTTTGATACGGCGTTGCACGCACCTGATTCTAGATATAGGCGCAACTTCAAATAACGGCAGCATGGGCTTGAAAGCACGTATAAAGTGGTGTATCCGTAAAGCTGAGACAATTGTAAAAATGAGGTTTAATTCGAGTTTGCTATTTTAGTACATCCTTTGCGTACTTATGCTGCACCATTTTTGCTGTATACGTTACAAAAGCAGTACGGTATATTACGTATAATTTGTGAATGTCTACTAAACGCTGTCATGCCATGACATTGATTATCACCCTTCATGAATCATGGCACAGACCCTGAAACGTCATTGGATCCTGATTGAAACTGAATAGAGATTTATGTCTTAATCTACATGTACATTTATTTTCTAGTGTCTGTTGCCAGCGATACAGGGAAACGGAAGATGCGCACTTTTGAATTTCCTTTCGAGGCTAAAAAAGGCGGACATTACGTTGTATATTTGTCGAATCTTCAATTCAAACACAGTGCAGTTCAACTGTACGTGAACTGCGAAGCATCCAGAAAAGTGTACACGTCTACGTCACTGGCTGAACTTGCTCGGAGAAGCAACATTTTGGTATGGCGTGCTGTTTGCAAATTAGTTATAAGATAGACCTTAAAGTTGCAGTCTTTCTGTTTTGCTAGCTAAAAACGAACATGAAATGGGATCTTTTACTGTCATGCAATCGATCTAATAAAACTCCTTGCTGTGATAGAGTATTATTTCCGTTATCAGCGAACATCGACAGAAACCACCAGTGACTCAGGAAAACGCTTTAGCATTAATTTGTGTTGGCCAAACCAAAACTTCTAAAAATTCTAAAATGGGACGTGTATACCCATTACCTTCCGCTTGAGTTAGTCAACAGAACTAGAATCCTGTTACTGCGGGCCTAAGAAATATTTTTGAGCGCAAAAGGCTTATTTTGAATTTCGGTTTTTAGCCAGCTAAGCAGGGCAAACTAGAGATTTAAAGAATAACTTTCATCGTTGACAGACGTTTGCGTTACATGCTCCACTCTTGTATTGTGTAAATAGTCAAAGGATACTAAAAGAATGTTTCTATCCAACACGCTTTTACGCGGGGAACAATTGTTGCATGTATATCCAGCGCCGCCTGTAGTCTCGCCTCTAGCATGTATTGGCATTAGGGTATGGTGAACAACTCCGACATCATGTTCTTTATTGATCAACGAAGAACGATGGAGGTTACCACGTGTATTTAATACAGATTTACTTAGAAAGCATGCTTTTATAACATTAACGTGAGTCATAACCCACATGATGAACAGTGTCTCATGGTAAGAAAGCAGATCTTCCGTCTAAGCTGCGTTTGGACAACATCCTACATGTGATTCTTTTCAGACGGCCGAAAGGAGTTTGGATGTGACATTTAATGAAGACATTGTCCGAGTGCTCAAGGATCTGAGTTGCTTTCAAACAGACGTACACCAGGCTGACGAAGGCAATTTTGTTGTTGGAACTGACAGTGAGTAAGCATTTGTTGACTTAACTGAGGTGTCAGGGTGTTGAAGCTAATCCACGATGGAATAACTTTAGGATGCATTCGATTCAGTATTCAGGTTTGTGCCAGATCAGCCGGTACAACCCACATGATTGGTTCCCGGTGGCGACTTGCGGCACACAAAGCCATCATCATCGTAGCCCATTAACTAGATTTGAGTTCCGTAGTCTCAAGGGTTTCTCAAGTAAAGTTACTGCAATCACGTGCATCACTGGTGATACATGGCGATATGTGGCGAATACTGACGTACTCTTGACTTTTTCGAGTGTGTTCCATAGTCGTACCGGGCACCCGAGCTGTGTTTCGTGAACCGCAAGACATAGCTTACATTTGCATGTGGAACGGGAACATGAAATTCTGTCGCGGCATATCTCAAAACCACACATTTCAGTGGCCAGCATGTTGCTAGGATAGGCTGCATATACTAAGAAGATACTGTCAGTTCTTTCATTTCCAACGGAACGCTATTTGTCTTGCACTTCAGTAGGCCTACAGATTCGTTGCTCTCGATAATCTTTTCCATTATGAGTGCGCGATCATCCGTTCTATAGTGCTGTTATATTTCAAAAAGAAAACTCGATTGTCCTGGTGTACTTCATTTGGTTTTGATCATTAAACCTTCAAATATGACACATCATTTTCTCACAACCTGTATAAACTCGAAGTCATTTTTGTAGACATGAAGGACTTAAACGTTGCCATTTCGGACGTGACGTCTTCGTTGAAAGCCCTGCAGCTTGAATTGAAACAACAGGTACAGTATTGCTCGCGGAATGACAAGCAGAGATGTCGAGCTTCAACAGAATGATAAATCATACAAAATGTTCTTTTAAAACATTACATTAAAAATTGGTAGCAACATCTTGTTAATATTAATTAAACGGCAAGAAGACCGTTCGGCGTTTTTGGTGTGTCAGTCAAATCGTTTGCACGTTTTCAGGCTTCCGAAAGTAGTGCACTCCGACGCAGTTTGGATTCCTGCGCAATGTGCCGCTCGATTGACCAATTAAAAACCTGCTACGAGGCGCCATGTTTTACTGGAGTGCGATGCATGGACACAATTCTCGGCGCACGATGCGGACCGTGTCCACGTGGTTACAGAGGAAATGGACGACAGTGCAGACGTGAACTCACTTGCCGTGACCGCCCATGTTTCCCAGGTAAACATTTCGTGGTTTCTCTTGTTTAAACGGTTATTACAGTAAATTAATTGAAATCTGTAAGCTTTAATTGGCTTTCAAAGCCCCATGTGAAGAATATCAAAAACTCTCACGCATGGGGCAAACACAAAAATGTTATAAAGAATATAGATTTTTTATGATGACACGTTCAGTTAGACACTCTTCGACAAAACCTTTATTTGATGACACGACCGTGTCCAAGTCTCCATTCTTGCCAGACGCTAGTTTCATGTGAAATGTATTTTCAAGGTGTTCCTTGTGAAGACACATTATCGGGATACAGGTGTGGCAGATGTCCCCCAGGGTATCAGGGGGATGGACGTAGATGTCGCCGAAGGGGTTGCGAGGCGAGACCTTGTTATCCAGGTGTCGCATGCACCAATACTGAAAGAGGATTTCGTTGCGGCCCATGTCCGGAAGGGTTTGAGGGCAATGGTGAAAAGTGCCGAGATATAAACGAGGTATGGTAATTCCACATAGAAAATAGTTTTGACGATTGTGCTGATTACAATGGTGATTATGATTACGATGATAGTGATGATGACGAAGAACAATACTGATTTGATAATTACGATGATGATGATGACGGTGATGATGGTTAAGCGATGGTGTTTTGTCCACAGCACTGTGGTGGTGATGTCAATGATAATCAGAGTTAGTACTACTATATATACACGTAGCGGCCGTTGTTCGTGGTGGGAAGGGTGAAAACGGGGCCGTGTTCATGGTTATGTTAATTTTGGTGACGGCGGTGGTAGTTGAGGAGTTGGTGGCGATGATTTTTAGGATAAAGTATTATTGATGAGGATGATAGTGCTTGTAATTCGTAGCATAAAGAGTACCAGACGTGTTGATTGGAGTTGTTCTAACGACCATAGCATTGACAGTGTCTATATATATTTCAGTGTGCCATTGCCCGACCTTGCGATCCAATGGCTAAGTGCCACAATCTGTCCCCCGGGTTCAAGTGTGGTGCATGTCCGACAGGATTTTCCGAAGAACAGCGAGTGGAAGGGATCGGTCTTGATTATAGTCGACGTAATCGGCAGGTATAGGCCCACTGTTTCTTTAATAAGCATCTCGGTATGCTACAGCATTTCTAGAACCTATTAGTTATTCTATTTCAAAGCTAACCTATTTATACTGGCGTGACGTTGCGTTCGGGCATTTCTCAACAAATGTATAGTGACAACCTGCATAACATGCAGTTTCTACAGCTGAAAGATCGTGCACATCTCTTCTTACACGAAGATTCACACGTAATTATTCATTTCTCTCTCAGATATTTGCTCTATCTTTACGTGGCTACAAGATATTGGTGAACTAATTCTCAGCTTTATACAACTAGTAATACACGGTGATGAGAAGTTTGTTAAACGAAGCCTTTTTTAAAGTAACGCTCTTTTGTTCCAGATTTGTCGAGATATCAACGAATGCGAAGATGGCAGAAATGGTGGATGTGTTGAACACTCAATCTGCAGGAATACTCTGGTGGGTGAAAATATTTCACGACTCCTCCTTGATCAGAAATTAAAACTGCTTTTGTGAACAATCAAGCGATTTACTAATTTCTCGTCCTACCATGAGAACAATGCCTGAGCGTGTTCCAGGGCTGCTGGTAACAGAGGGTTATGCGCTGGATACACTGACGGATAGAGTATATCGTAAGTGGGGGCCAAGCACAATTTTCGAAGGGGAACATCCGCATAAGCCCTAAAAAGACACGCTGACGCGTTTTCCCGTTTTTTACCGGTTCCAACCTAAATCCGCCTACGAGACGGTTGCCTCACAAACCAAGATAAACGTTGAAAATCCATCCCAAACAGCTCAGATTGACAGAATATTAGCTTTCAAATTAATGGTTACGTGCGTTTGGTGTAGTGGGACAACTAACGTTAAACTGGTATTGACGACCGGATGTCAACCTGGTAACGAGCAGGAGTAAACTATTGATCCCTTCCAATATCTGACCTGGGATATGTTTCATGAAACCGACTAAAACTTAAAAGGTAGAAATTTGTTGTTGCCCTCTCGCTTGACAAATGCCGAAGAAAGGCTTAGCCAGCCAAATAATCATGAGCACATCACAGCCTCAAAATCATTGTTAGAAATTATCTCAGGAAAAAGCAGTTCATGTTTATGTTCTCAGAAACTTTGCATTTTTGCTCAAGTGAGATTCATTTATTTTTCAAAAATAATTATGCGTAAGCTAGGACCAATTTTATGTATTTTAAGACTCATGTACACTATATTCCTTTTGTATTTTAAACGGCTTCCCCGTGACGCGTCACTCAATGCGCGTGAGGAACATTAAAACAGATCCATTTTCTCAACTGTAAAATCGTTGCTTGGTTTTGTTACAGGGCTCCTATGTTTGCGGAAAGTGCCTTCCCGGTTACGTAGGTGACCAAACGACTGGCTGTAGGCGGCCCGATTATATATGTGCAGATGGCCGCACAAGGTGTGACAGCAATGCCAACTGCGTACGCAGACGTGGTATAGAAGGGTTCAAGTGCGAGGTGAGTTGGCCCTGGTTGGATATAGCCAAGCGTGGATCCAAAGTGAGATGAGCAAAACGTCCAAAAATCTTTGCTTGGTAAATATGGACTGTGCAGATTTTATTAATCAGCACATCCAACAACGGTTAAAGTGAGGACTAAGTTACAATTACAGTACAGTAGCCCAAGCCTCTAAAAATGTTGACGTTATTCATGACTGATGCCAATTTACATCCTACTAATGTACCATATTTCTAGTGTAAGCCAGGCTGGGCGGGCAACGGTCAACACTGTGGCAGAGATATCGACATCGATGGGTACCCCGACAGGCGACAACCTTGTTCCGAGCTCAGATGTAATCCTGTATGTTGCTATGGAATCCTTCATTATACTAAAAATAGAAAATTGCTTAAGTTAATTATCAAACCATGGTAATGGAAACATGCACAAATTCACTGAATATTATTTTTACGTTAAATGAGCAATGTGTCCAGCACAAAGTAATGCACAAAGACGTCGCAAGTTGTTTCTACTTCGAGTCTGGCTTCAAGTGACAGTGTGACAAGTCAGTGATTTGAGTTCAGCGAATTATATGAGCAGTTGATGCTCTGTTCGGAACGTGGGTACTGTGCCCCTTGCAATATGGCGGCAGATTGTAATGCAGGAGAAGTGTATAACAAAAAAAAATTCATGCAACTCGACCCTCATTCCAGTGTGCTGTACTCTAGTGTATGACGTCACGTTCATCTGAAGCCATTTCGTTGTTAAGGAAATCACAAATAGATGTCAAATAACCGCATTTTTCACATCGATGCTGAGCAATGTTTTGGTAAATAATACTCACCTGTTGTTGTTCCCTTTGAACAGGATAACTGTGCAGACATTCCTAACAGCGGTCAAGAAGACGCTGATAAAGATGGTATTGGCGACGCCTGTGATTATGACGCCGATAATGACGGTGTCTCTAACAATCCTGTAAGTGAAAGACAATAACGTAATCGTTACCATGGAGATTTCTTTGGCAAATGTTGAGGTAAATTGGAGCAGCAACGTTGCATTGGCAGTAAAGGTTGCTATAAAATGTTGCCTTCATAGTCGATTTGTCGATCATGTATGACACCTGGCTAGCTGTCTAGCCAAAATCCCATGTTCTCATTTAAAATACACGTAATCTTGCGAAGTTTTGCTTTTTAGAGACCCTAGCGTTTCTGAACTTTACCTGATTTTAACACACTAATTTGATTGATGACGTCATTAATGCTAGGATTTAGATATTTGTAAATTGTGATTGCAGAAGCTGACATGTATGACCTTTAGAACAAACTTTAACTCGAATCAATGAATATTCATTCCTCTTTTCAAGGACAACTGTTGGCTTGTACCGAATCCAGACCAAGCCAAGACCGAAATTCCTGACACGACTGAGTCCGATGACGAACTTGGCGACGCGTGCGACAACTGTCCCACTGTTGCCAACCAGGACCAGACGGACACCGACGGCGACAGGATCGGAGACGCGTGCGACCCCGACGCTGACAATGACGGTACGCTTAGATCTGCATATTTAATGCTCACATAAGTCGACACATCTGCGGTCTACTTATACATAAAGCAACCAATTTTGAGTCGAACTGCGATTAGAGTTGCTACCACATGAACAACTTTCGTGTCTTGTAAATGCGGGGCGTTGATCACTGTTAATATTCATCAGGTTGGAGTGCTTTCGCACTACCTTACCTGGACATTAGTTTTCCTAATTGCGTTTAGCGACACATGTTTTTATTCGTGAAGAAACCCCTTTTGGATCTCAGAAAGTAGGATTTTGACTAGTTATGTTAAACCTGACAAATAATCCATAACGACTGTATTTTGATAGATGACTGGTTTTCTCATGTTCTCAGGCATTATTAATGAAAACGACAACTGTCCAAAGGTTGCCAACGTTAACCAAACAGATAGTGACGCCGACGGTGTTGGAGACATCTGTGATAACTGTCCCTTAACTCCGAATCCCCTTCAGGTAATATACAGTTGTTTTGAAAATAAACAAGACAGACTTGGACAGAAAACTGTCAGACTCTGTCAAACTTAGACGAACTTCTTGCTGGACTTATCTAAACAAATATAACTGGACCCATCACGACGGGTCCAGTTGTATATACATGTACAAATCGATAGACCAATTCGGTGGGTCAATCTAAATATATATGTAGGTAAACCCATCACGGCGGGTCACCCTACATACACATATGCAGTATAACTGGACCCATCACGACGGGTCCTGTTGTATTTATATTGATAGACCCTTCCCGGTGGGTCGACTAGTTTAATTAAAAAATAACGTAATGGCAAGCTGTCGCGATTTTGGCAACGTGCGCGGAGTCATAGGTGACGTTGTCAAGAATTTGCCGGAATTGAATCGTGTTCTGGTCGAAGAGAAGTGGACATTAAGTAGCGTTTTGATGCGTTGAAACTTGATGAATTTCGATACTGTCTTACTTATTTTGAAAACCACTTTACTATTAAGGCACAACGTGCAGATGCAGTGCACGTGCATTTCGTATATTCCGAAAACAGCGCTGGCACGTGATCAACGCCTAGCTGTAGACAAAACTCTCTGTATTTCCTATCACTTCAGGTGAACATTGCATCTCACGGGTCGGCTTGCACGACTTGCGACTCCAGCAAGCATGTATAGTAGTCGCTGGATGAGCCAGCCGGCTATCTGTATGAAGACTTTCGTCAAAATAATGCTAGGTACCGCAGTGTGTTGAGCTCCGTTAGACCACGAAATTTCACATACCCGGAGGTTTTGCTCGTCATTTCGTCGTGAGACTTATATCAACATATCGAGCTACGGCGGGAGTGCTTGCAAAATCTGGGAATCAACGGACACTCACCTTGCTCGTTGCAACGTTTAAAGTGAAAAATAATCTAATAAACGTCATTTTTTGCAAAAGTCTCTACCTTTTGTAACAAAGAAAAGTTTGTCGTCGTTTTGAAAACAGTACACTCGTGACACGCAAACCTGTCATTTCCCTAAATATTGCGACATCTCTCAGAAGATGGTGGCAGCTTTGCAGCAGCAAAGATCGTTCTGAAATTCGGTTTGCTGGTATTAAAATACTAAACTCTGCTAACAAAATGAAAACCAGTTACGATAATTTGTTGTGACATGTACGAAACCTCGTGGAAGAAGAACAAATGATTGAAGAATCGGCGAAAAAAAGAAACTGGCCAATAGGTGACACAATATTTCGTGGTGCTGAAAGCCGACACAAAAGATCATTCCACAACTTAAGCAACAAAATATCGGTAGAACGCCATTTTTCAGCACCGGTAAATAACTTAGTTTACTCAAGGAAGCATGTAGTTTTTGATGATACTACTTTTGTGTCAGATTTATCTGGTCAGTTTTTTACCCACCTCGGCGTAAAGCTGCATATTTAATATACAGCTTTGCATCAAGGCTGGCTGGCTGGCTGCATTGCACCAAGGCTATCTGGCTGGCTGGCTGCATTGCACCAAGGCTAGCTGGCTGGCTGTATTGCACCAAGGCTAGCTGACTGGCTGGCTGCATTGCACCACGGCTGGCTGCACTGCACCAAGGCTGGCTGCATTGCACCAAGGGTATCGTCGAATTTGCGCATCGATATCATCCTTTCTAAAATATGGCGCCCGTTGGCACCCACAAAATCTCACTTAAAATTTTTGTCTATCATTTCACTTCAAAGTCGAAGTTCTTTTAAGTATTGCAATTAAATTTTACAGCCATTCATAAAACCCCAAACGACTTGCGTCATCGATCAGCTTGCTTAAATGATATTTTTTCCGAAAACAGAGGGACAGTGATAACGACCATCTTGGGGACGCTTGTGACACAAATGAAGACCGGGATAAGGACGGCGTTCAAGATAACCAAGACAACTGCCCGGATGTCGCCAACGCGGATCAACTAGACAAAGACAACGACGGGCAAGGTTAGATTCGCTGTTACCCGTCAGTTTCGCCATGGCAAGGCAACGTGTGTATACATCCAATTCATGACACGTGTCGTGCCGCGTTATACGATACAAAAGAAACACCCAAACCATATCTAGCATTATTCGGTAAACCAACCCTTGTAAATAGGGGTTGGAAGTCCGCACATTGCCAGAATCAAGTACCATGACACCCATCATAATCGAACTGCTCGTCAAACATTAACCTGCACGCGTCGAAATTGCGATCGCGTGAACACATTTATCTTACGAAATAACACATCGAACATAAACTGCACGGAAATCGAGTTCTTTGAAAGTGAGGGGTCTTTGCGCAACACACGCAAGTTAGGCTTAGGAGAAGCTATAAGTCTACAATGGCCTACTTTTTATTCCCTGTATTTCTTGCTACTCTCATTTCACTACATTGATGTTACCTTTTTGATATGTCGACACTTGCTGCGTTATTGTATATAATTATCCTGATTATGTCTAATGAATAGACGAAACGTTGAACATGAACTTTTTTATTTGTGCGGCGATTGTCCGTTTCTTAATCTTACTATGGCCAAAAACTGATTTAATTTACAATTCTACATATTCGTTCTTCTCTTCTTTGTAACGAACCCCCATCTCTCCGACCATGGAACGCGAAAACCACATCGCGAATGTCATCGCGAATGTCATCCTATCCTTTTCTTTCAGGAGATAAATGCGATGAAGACGATGATAATGACGGTGTCACAGACGAGAAGGACAACTGTCGATTGGTTCCCAATTCAAATCAAACAGATTCGGACGGTAAATCGTGGCACTGCCAGCCGGTGTATCAGAACACTTCCCTGTACCCATTTTTGTCTGTGCTTGTACTTTGTCTACGGTTTCAGCATGCTTTATGGCGAATCTCGAGCTATCTGCATTATGCAGGCTTACGGAGGACGGACCCAAAAATCCTGAAGATGAACGAATACTAGTCGTCGTTAAACCTTGCTGTATCAGCTTTTGAAATGCATTGCAACGGTGTCAAATTGGGGACAAGCTGTACCTTTCCAGCTGAAAAATACAACCATTACTGAGTGCAGTCTGGGAAAGCGAAACGAAATGACCTATACTTCCATTATCAACCCTGCCCTGCTTATTCTCGTCCCTAATTTGTATCTGTGAGGCTCTTACAGTCTTATTTCTTATCAGACTTTCCTAGGAAACAGTATTATTTGTTCCTAGGACCTTCTTCTTTTGGACACGTCCACCGTTCGGTAGTTCCAGCATCCAATTGGTTGGGTCAAAATAAAACAAAAAGGGCTTACAAATTGGTCAAATTGGTTGCGAATATCTTTCAAAGAATTATGTAGTAAACGTTTTCGCATTTAGGTGATGGTACTGGTGATGCGTGTCAGGGTGATTCGGATGGCGACGGTATATCGGATAAGGACGACGTGTGCCCGGACAATGGCAAAGTTACTGCCACTGATTTCACAACATATTTCACCGTAATTTTGGATCCTGTTGGCGATTCACAAATTGACCCGAATTGGATCATTCTGAATGACGTGAGTATTATATCTAAATATGTCACCTTGAATACACATTGGAAATGTGCATCCTGAACATCTTTGATAAATAAGCTTTCTGTCTCGACAGCTTAAAACCATTGGACAATCAGCCTCTTGAACCCCTCTAAAATCACACGAAATCCTACGAAGGCCCATTAGTGCCTAAAAAATAAAATTTGAGTATGTTAATCCGGACTGCTAATCTGCTAATACGAATTGGCAATCCGTAATTACAGATTACCAATCTGTTACTAGTGATTGGAAATCTGTTAAATACGGATTGGCAGGCTGTTATTACGTATTGCCAAAATGTAATTACAGATTTCCATTCTGTTATTACGGATTACCAATCTTTCAATACGGATTGCCAATCTGAGAGAATGAGAGAGCTCATCCATTTATGTTTTCTTGTCTTACTTACAACGAGATTCTGGTGTCGTTGTCTGCGAATCACAATTTTTTATAAGCAGGCGAACTTTTTAATGGAAACTTCGACTTATGGGGTTGTTTCGGCGCAAGAAGCACTCAAATACTATACACATTGCTTGCTTTCGTAAAGAACAGACATCAGAACACCTTCATGGTTATCGGTGGATGCATTAGAAGTGTATACAAAATGGGCTGAATATCGACAGGGAAACCGTCTACCATCTGTTAGGAGTCGTAGATCTCGATCGGGTACGATGCAGAGCAGGGAAGAGGCTGCAGAGGCGCGTGTATCGAGCAAGAGCTTACAATTTAATGTGGCTTATTAAGTATTACAATAACCTGAAGCAGTTTGGAATATGTATCAATGGCTGCATAGATGGGTTTTCCAGAAAGACTTTGTGGTTGGAAGCGATCCCAATGAGCAGTGATCCAAAGTTTTCGCTGGCTACTACACGCAATCAGTGCGCCGCAGAAATGTGTCTTCAAGAGTGATTAGGGCAGATTTTGGTACTGACAATGTGGCCGTACAACAAATGCAGATATGCGACGAAATTGTCTTGATAAATTTGTTGGCGAAAAAAGTGTTCATCTTGGTAACAGTCAGAACAATCAACGAATTGACTTAAGGTGGATCATCTCGTGTAAGCAGTGTGTCCAGTTTTGGATGAACATTTTTCATGAACTGAAGGACTACGGCGAATTCACCGAAAATTTCGTAGACATTTCGTTGATTCGGCTCTGTTTTTTAATATTATTCAGGTATGTTTTACCCTGTATAGAAAATGAAACGAATGTTGTACCACAAGCCCCCTTTTCAGCGATTTTGTTGACGGCTTGAGAAATCTAACAGCACTATCCCGAAAGGAAACAAAATGTGTAATGGGGCTTTACATGTATTGATGTTTGTACGCGCGCGTGTGTGTAATGAAAAATATTTTTTAGTTTTCAGTATTTATTGAGCTGATACAGGAGAATGTGATGCGGGATTTTTCATTTTTTCGCAACAATGTGATCAGCCTGTCTCCTTAACTAATCTTTACGACCAAAGAGAGAATTACGAGAAGAGTAGCTCCGCAGCATCAGGATCCCTTGTGTAAAAGTGATACGCTGGAAAAACCATGACGTTACCTCATCACGCTTCCGTTGTCATTATGTCACAATTCGTTTGACACCATGCAAAAAACAAAATTATCCAGCATTTTAAAGTTAGATGCAACTCAGCTCAGATGAGAACCACACCTTGTATAGTTTTTTTCACGAGTCGGCTTTCACAAATACTTTCAATCAATAATGTTGGACTTACAATGTTTAAGGGTTGACTACTTGGGCTTTGCTGATGTTAGTTTAATTCCAAGATCATAGACAACCATAAAAAATTAAAAAGAGAACCTGTTGAGCCCTCAAATCCAAAGATTGCAACCTCCGTCTCACGGAGTGAAAATTCAATTGCCCCGATTAAAGCTAGAAACCAGATAAATTTTTAATCCCACAGTTTCGGATCATCTTTCTCGATCTTGATTCATTGTGATTTTTCTGGTTTCACTATTCCGCCATGGACGTGCACATTGCTGCAGGTATGACAGTTTAATTTGTTGTTTACCATGGAAGAAACACTTGGTTTCCGTATTGAAATGCTTCGTAAGCAATGATGTTTTTACAAGAGGGAACATCTGTCATTTTTAGGCCATAACAAGTATATCACACATGCAGTACACGATGTCCTTTTGTGATACTCCGTTGTTAAGCATTCAAAATTTAAGGTCAGATCCAGCTAGCGGAGAAGTGTGTTGTGGGTTTCAACCCTCCAAAAAGAATGGGCTTTCGTAAAATTCCCCTCATTTGTTCAAAAAAGCTCCCCTCTTTACGATCGACAATTCCCGTTATGATTTTAACCTCAGACAACCTCAAAAAGCGTAGTGAAAGCCACTGACTTTATTCATGAGGCTGCCTGACACCGAAAACGGCACAAACTGGTTTCCCAATAAAACTAGGGCCACGCAAAGATTTTGTGATATTTTACACTCAAGTATTGAAAACACAAAACGGAAAATTTCTGTGCGTCTGCGGTTGAATTTAGCTAACACACAAGTTTTACAAAAGGAGAATTTTTTTATGAAATCTGTGCATCGGACCATCTAAACATGCAGGAACGTGTCTTTTCACTGGTGGACGTGCTGTGCACTCCTATCAGAAGCAGTCTCAAGCAGACCACATTGGAACTGCTAGCTCATGAAATTACTCACTGTGGTGACCAACACTGCCACAAGAAACAGTGACCAGTGACTAGTACGTTTTAGTGCTTCATTTAAAGATGACGCTGATTTGTGAAGCATAAAGGAGTATAGTCATAAAAAGCAGTGCAGTAAATAAACATCACAAAAATACCCCGTAAATAAAAAGATGCGAAAATTCACCTCTTTGAAAAGAACGACGCCAAAATTCCCCTTTTAGAAGGTGCAGGCACCTTTCCCCTGAGGTGAGTGAGGGATCTGACAATTCAAAGATTAACATTTCGAAGTTCTGCTTTCAGGGTGCAGAAATACTACAGACCATGAACAGTGATCCTGGAATAGCTGTAGGTAAGCCAGCGAGATTACACACACTGCACGTACGTAGTGATTGCTAATGTTGCTTGTGGAAGGCGGGTTATGCACATTGCACGTACGTATTGGTAACTTTTTTGCTCCCGGAAACGAAGTTTATGACATCGATCATAACCGTTTGCACTGGAGAATTTCATGTTGCGACCGGTGACGGTAACACAATGCGAGCGACAGAGCAGGGATAACGTCATGTATTAACAAAGCCACCGGAAATGGAGGGCAAAGGTGCTTCGAGTGTAAGACTGTAACGGAATGAGTGTTTTCTTGCCGGTTGACTAAAATCTTGTTTACGACACTGTCCCTCAGTTAAACACGTCAGACAACGACATCGACGAGATGTGCAAGCACGCACACTCGCACAAATCAAAGCAGGAGCAGCCCAGACCGTTGATGTGCATACCCTGTGTGAGCAACGCAAAGGGTGAGGAAAACGGTGCTCATTTTTTTCAAATATTCCCACCTTAGTTGGATTCATCGAAAAATCACCATCGCGTGTGGAGACTCTTCTTATTAGGAACTGATAGGGTATGAAAATAAGAAGAAAGTTTGTTATAAATATTGCGGAAGATGAAATGCGACGTACCACAGTCAGGTCCATTAAAAATCGCCACCAGTCATATTTTCTTCCATTGGAATACCTATGCCAAATGTCACGAAAATTCATCAAATAGGTCGGTAAATATTGAGTCAGGTGGAAAAACAACTAAAATTGACACTAGGCGGCGCAACATTAGAATTGTCTGACAATTGATGTCGGCCATCCACTCCGTCAATTGGAGCACACTTGCAAACGGGAGGCAGACGCAAATAACGTACAATAGCATAATGAAAATGACAACCAAGGGGTACAGAAAAGTCAAATATGTTTAAAACTGGGCAGGTACAGTCGTTTCCTTCCAAATTTCACAAGATTCCTTCTGTAGAAGTTTACGCATACAGAAAGAAAAACCAAATTGCCCCTTGGGGACACAGCATTCGAGTTCCTCTCGAGGCATCGTTATTTGTATTATTCTCAACAGGGACAAGTAAATAAATTTCAACGTCCGCCATTCCCACCAACAAGCTTGGTAGATAAAGGCAGAAACAAACAAAATCTGTCTGTGGGGATGGGGGTGCTTATGTAATAAGATTCGTCCGAGCATCAAGCTCGGGCTCACTGCTGTAGGAAGACATGCACCAGTTTTCATGAAGATAAGGCTATATCAACGAGCTGGGTAAATATTGCGGTAGATACAAAACTGTAAATGAGAGGCACGACTGTACTCGTACCTGTCCAAAAATGAACTCAAGTCTTGTTTTCCTCAATAGGAACAAGTAGACGTTTGTTAAATTAAATAATGATTCTTCCAGAAGCTTGAGGAATAGAGACGAATTCCAAAACAGAGTCCAACATACTTTTAAAAGTGTCGTCGTCACCTCAAGAGAAACATTTTTGTCAAATTTCATGAAATTCTGTCAAAAGACTTGGCACTAGTTTCACAGCGTTTTTGGGACCGTCCAGAAGATGACATCTGTCATCAGCTCCATGGAAATACATCTACCTACATGTAGTTTGATGAAGATCCGTCAAGGGGCTAAGGAGATACATCAGCGATCGCAACACGCCCAAAGAATATGACTGCAATATGCACCAACATACGTACATATGGCAAATAAAAGAGCTTGTGGCTTCCCCACATTTGTTGTTTGCTCATTTCAACAGTTGTTCCAATAGTTCATAACAAATCAACTGACTAATGCTTCTCTTCACCAAGGTTACACTGCATTTAGTGGAGTCGACTTCAGCGGCACGTTCTTTGTCAATTCTGAAATTGATGACGACTACGTAGGGTTTGTGTTCAGCTACCAAGACAGCTCTCACTTCTATTGTGTACTATGGAAGAAGAAAAAACAGACCTACTGGCAATCCACCCCATTTAGGTTTGTGTTTGCCCGATCAGGTTCAACTGTGTCTTGGCCCATATGGCGCCTGCCGTCAATCTCTATTTCAAAAAATACTCGTTGTGCACTATCCTATAAGTATTAAAATTGGGTAACATTTTTAACGTCTGACCCAGGGAAATTAATTTTTATCCATCCAAAAAGCGTTGAATACTTGCAGAAAAATGTTTGTTAACGTCCTTTTCAATTTTACGACGCAGTTCTACTGTAATACATTTCAGGGCTGTTGCCGATGCCGGTATTCAACTGAAGGTTGTAAATTCCAAGTCAGGACCAGGTCAAGTGATGCGCAACGCTCTCTGGCATACGGGAAACACACCAGATGAGTCCAGATTGCTGTGGAGAGACCCACGAAACGTCGGCTGGAGAGAGAAGAGAGCCTATAGATGGGAGCTTCTTCATCGACCAGCTGTGGGACTAATCAGGTACATAATTCAATATTTTGAAGCCTTTGGGAAGGTTGCATGTTCTTGTGAATGCGTTGATTTCAAATAATGATGGTAAATGATTACGTTATATCCCGAGCAACTAGTCAAAATTAGCGGTGGCCTGTTCCCTAACGTACTTGCTCAATCCAGCAAGGTTCAACAAAAATAACTTCATAAAATCTGAAGGTCGTGCCGCAGCACATGTAAACCATACAGATTAACGTATAGACCACGTGTGTTTACCGATGATTTTCCAGTTGCGACTTTTGACGTAATGTAATTTGCCGTAGAAAAGTGGTAAGGGTTAAAACCAATACTATTTCAGTAAAATGACGTCACACTTTCGGCCCCTATTAAATTACACTCAAGATAGCAAGCAGACACGTCTTCTCTTCAGCATTTTATTAGTTTCCTCAGTGAAAATCAGCTCAGTTGGAGTGACGAGAAGTTAACAATACGAAATACGACAGATACACGTGGACATGCATTTTCAAAGGTAAAACTCTGTGGAGGACAGCAATTGTTTCTTTCTTCTCTTTGCATATCAATATTTAGGTGCGTGGAGCGAATGGACAGAATGCAGAGTATGAGTCCCCAATGGAAAGCACTTTTAAAATTAGTATGAAGCGAAAGTTTCTACACTACGATTCAATACGCCCAATGCGTCTATCTCTAGGTTTCTTCTTTACGAAGATACAAACTTGGTGGTAGATTCAGGAAATATCGTCGACACCACTCTGAGAGGAGGACGCTTGGGTGTCTTTTGCTTTTCTCAGCAAATGATCATCTGGTCTGACCTCGTGTACCGATGCAACGGTAAGTTTAATAATAACACTGGTTCAAGTTGGATGCTTTGCAAGACGTAAATCAATAATGTTCCTCCTTTTTCTGACCACGTTGTGTCATATAATTTAAAGCGTCATTACATTCGCGCGTTTTGTAAAAATAGTTTTGATTGATTCACATGTCAAATGACGACCAGCTTGCGAGCTATAGATCACGGATTCCGATTACCTGAATATAATTGACTCAAATATGTGTACGAAGTGTTTTTTTCCGTCGGAGTATCAGAGACAAACGCTATGTTTTAAGGGCCGTGTACGAATTAACAGAGTGTACGAACTATTAGAAAAAACACCGTAGTTTCCCCTGAGATAAAACTGATCTCCAATTGTTTCGTCGCCAAATCAAAAGTGACTCCATGCCGTCGAACAGTTGCATTACAACAGTGGTCTCTAATTGTTTTCTTAGTCGAATTAGAGGTGCTATCATGGCAACCAAACAACGGTCAATTCGTTATTGCTCGATTCCAAGCTTATGAAATTTCAGGTCTAAGATCATTTCTAAAATAAATAAAGAACAACAAACATATGACCAATTTTATAATAGTGAGTGACGTAAATGGAAACATGTTGATAAGTGATTACCGTCCCTTTGAACAAATTACAATTAAGTTATAGTAGCGAGACTAGACATTCCCACTCGATAATAAGTGAAGATGAAAAATTTTCAGGCTATTGTAGCATTCATTCTATTTTCACTTGTTGCAGATGCGTTGCCTTCCGATTTTGTGCCCGGAAGACAACAACCCGCCCTAGCACCGATAGATGTAGCGCCTGATCCTAACTTTAACGAAACCGACAACCAAGAACCAGACATATACGATTCGTACTGATTAAGGCTAGAACAAAGAACGTGCTTCACCCGGCGTAGTATTAAGGAGTAAAAGGGTACCAGGCGTATCCTGAGCTTGCTCAGGGCTCATTGTTTCAGTTTAGCCAACAGTTAATTCCAGCCGAAAATTGGTTATCTGGAAGAGATATAAATATGCGGTTGCCTAGGCCATTGTGATATTTGACTTGGAGCAGTTAATTTTGTTACCAACGAGGCAGCTTTATGAGTTGGAGAAAAACTGTTTGGTGAACTTCACACAAAATATCAATAATTACAAAGGAAGCAAATGTTATTTTTAATGTCAATAACGGAAGTCAAAACGGGAAGTAACAGTAATCTGCTGCGGTAAGCATCATTCTTCCTTTAGTCATTATGCTCGGCCTGTCCCCGCCCCTTAAGTTGGGGCTTGTTTGGATCTGTCACGGTCTGCCTTTGTCGCGTTTTAACAAAATATATCTGTATTGCATTTGATATTGACATTTCAACTGTACATTATGTGAAACATGTGGTGAATTTTGCTGTCGGCAATACCTGAATGAAAGGTGAACCCCAAGACTTTATTGGTACATGGGGTTGTAAAAGTCAGTTGTATTATTTGGCGTTTTAAAATTGATGGCTGAACTTTCATAAGAGGAGGAGTCTTCAAAATAAGACTGCGCAGTTCGACCGCGTCTGCGTCGCCATAACACAATGGCAAGTACAACAATAGCCGTCAAAACAATTCCTCCCACAACAGGTCCGGCAATTACGCCAGGGTTTATCTGGCCGGCCTTGTTACCAGAAATCTTGACCGTAGCTGTAGTCGTGGATATATCCATTGTCTCCACCCTGACTAGCGTAGAAGATGATCGCTCAGTGCCACTGCTTGGTTTCGATGTGCTGACTTCAACAGGTGATGAGGAAGATTTGATATCAGTTTGGAGTTTTGTGGGGCTGGTCATTGACAAAGCGTGGGCATTACGTGATGAAACAATGCCTTCCTGAGGTTGTTTAGTTGTTTTTTTCACACCTTTGCTTGTAAACGTTACGGCTTTTTCACTAGTCATGCGAATGCTTTGTGTCTGTTTTCCAGTATATGCGCTTACATTCATTTTGTCAGTGACAGTGGAAGATATGATCTCGTAAAAGCTGGTGAACACGGATCGGGATATTGAAGGAGACATAGTGCTAGTAATTGGACTGGGTGTTGTAGATGTCCCCTCTGGACTAGAACTGACAGATGTGTCTGGCGTGGAGGTCATTGCATTGGTTGCTTCGCTTGAAAAATCACTGGGAATGATCTGACTTTTCGTGGAGGCTGCATACGCAACGGTAACATTTCCAGCAAACACAGTAGTGAGCGTTGCTGATGTAGGTCTAGTAGTTACAGACGTCACTGATGCTGGTGGTGAGGGTTGTTCTCCAGATGGAGTTGTTGGTGGTGACGTGGGCGTGGAATGAGATGATGAACTTTGGCGAGGGATGAAGAGAATGTCGTCAATGGCAATATCACTTGTATAGTTTTGACCGACAATCCCTTCAAAGACAACCTACAATATAACAAATTTTACTTGCAAACGGTGGCATTAAAGAGGCATGGAACGTGATAAACAGACTAAATCGCAATATTGAACAAGGTTCTCTGCCACTGAAACAGAATCCAACCTGCTCACCAGGTACTTTTAGGGATTGTTTGTAATGATTTTTAATCTCTGTAATGATATCAAAACATTTTTTCTGTTTCAAATTTCAAAAAACGACCTGCCAGCTGCTTTTCCCACTATGCAAAGTAAATCTTATTTCGTATGGCAAAGACTGGAAAATGTGACCTTTGACCTCAAGCGACTTTGAGCAACTGACTGAGCGCATGCGCGCATTTATCATAAGTGGGAGCAAGGTTAGAAACAATGTGATATTCACTGAGTTTTTTCTTCCCACGTATTTCAAAATCGTAAATTTATGATTTTTTTCTGGGAATTTCCTGACAGTACCTGAAAGATAGTAAGGCAGAAATACCACTATCAAATACGTTTTTCTCCTTAGCTTGTAGACGTAGATGGGTGGACCAGAGTAAATATATAGACGCTGAGGTTGGCCAATAGTGAAACACATCAAATAAAAGTAGATAATCAAGGAACCCCAACCGGGAATCGAACCACAGGTTTCTAGATTGCCGGTCTAGAGCTCTTACCACTGAGCTACCGCGAACCCGACATCTGGGTAATTACTGGTTTCAGACAACTGTTACATCATAGCTGCGTTTCGCCTTTTTCACATGAAATTTGGGCAATTATATAATCAGCAATTTACCACTATGACATAACAGTTGGCTGCAAACAGCAATTGCACAGATATCAGGTCCTCAGTAGCTCAGTGGTAAGTGAAAAAGAGTGTACATGTATGAGTACACGGCTAGCATTGTGGGATAGACCTTTCTGAAACTGACCATGGAGGCCATGATCGACGTAAAAATGACCTGCTGAGTCAAGCCAATTTTGGAAAGTAGTAACTCAAACAATAAACAGCTATTTTTAAGGATAGATATCACGTCTAGTCTCAGAACGGGAAAATTTCCGATCAATTTTGAAACGGCATCAAGGAGTCTTAAAGTTGATTTTTGACATAAGGCGGCTTTGAAGCATTTTAAACTTGCCATGCGATGCTTCTGCTTTACCCAGAAGAGATGAAAACTCAATTATTTAAAAAAACCTGAAAATCATCCTTTTGCGATGAAAGATCGACTTCTCCCATTTGCCAGCTTGGACCTTTGTCATGATGTTTGGACCACTGTAAGCTTTCTTTTCCTTTGCTCGACACGTAGACCTAAACGCGCAGCGTAAAATGTACAATGCACAATTGAATGATTATTTTAGCAAAGTTCATGGTTTAAGAGCTTGAGTTTCTAAACGACAATGCGTTTTTCTTTCGTACTTAAAACATAATGCTATAACTTTTTAGTATATCCAACGTGAATGTCCAATCATTTTGGAGAAGTTGGAACGCAGTATAAGCATTTATCGTTTCAGTATTTAGCCAGTGACAAGGTCAAGTCTCAAAGGTAAAAAACGGGCACATGACACTTGTCATATCGTAGTGCCTTTCTTAGGAAAGTGACATGTAATACGTGACATTGGTTGACACGTTCAAGAGATGATTAGGTAAAATATACCAGAATTATAACCAATAATTGACTTTTCATAAGGGGATCCAATCTGTTGCCATATTTTGGACACTTTGTTGCAACATGAAAACTAGTCAATTTTTTACATTTTCATGTTCATTTTTTCGAATTAAAATCCTCACCTGCAGTTTCCCAATTCCGTGTCCGTACATTGAGTACCAGAACGTGAAGCAGCTGTACCTCCCACCCACAATCTGGGGACTGATTAAACGCGCTACGTCACCAGCTTTCCGGGGAAAGGAACTTTCAACATACATGTAGTTACCTAAAGGAAGAAAGAAGAAAAATAGTGTAACATTTCGTCTAGAATGCAAGCTGTAGGTGATTTAGCAAACGATTTCAAATAAAAAGCGAAGCGGTAAGGAACAAACGGTGGACTTGTCCCATGCCACCCCTAAATCTCTCATGTGAGTCTCATTGGAATCTAAAACGTCCCTGTAGAAGTTGGATTTCACTGTCAGATTTTGGAACTAGGACCAAATAAATCTAGTGATGGCCTTTTTGAAGAAAGGAGTCTAAGGTCCAATTTCCGTCAGGCCTGGAACATCCCTGGTCAGGTAAATACATGGGCGACCCCCTACATGTGTGTATGGGTACAAATAAAAAATGCGATTTATAAACAATTAAATGCTTAACATTTACATCTCTATTATTCAAATAAATTAGGCTCAAATTCATCGAAGGAATTAAGCGTTAACATTGTGGCTTTTATGGTACATGGTTATGTAGGTATGCCTACCTTTCCCAGACGTGTGATCACCATCCGGCCCTGTCATGTACGTAAAAGTTGAACCGCTGTTCAATATCCAGTCGAAATCGTCGTTCAAGTCATCTTTGTATCCGCAGACGGTGTTACGTATATTGTCAAATGTACAGTCACCGTCAAAAACTGGTACTGGCGTAGTTGTTTCCGCAGCCGTCGACGTCTTGGTTTTTGCAGAAGTGGATGAT
Organism: Phoronis australis; assembly: GCA_002633005.1. NCBI lineage: Eukaryota > Metazoa > Phoronida > Phoronidae > Phoronis > Phoronis australis. The sequence goes on from NMRA01000470.1 coordinate 54,117, forward strand.
GCGGTAGGCATGTTTGAAGTTGTTGAGGTTTTCGTGGTCGCTAGACAGTTTGAAAAGAGATGATTTTCGCATAAATATTCTATCCCAAATTTTACCTCTCAGTCATCATACTTCAGCATGTGTGTCAAAACGTATCTGGTGTCTTAAAATAAGGCGAAATGTCTCCGAAGCTGGCCATTAGAAAGTTGAATGTTTTGCAGGAAATATAAGACGACAATCAAATCTGTTTAACATCAAAGAACAGTTCCGCACACACTAAACTTTTCTCTATGAACGATTTAGTAAATCAGGAATTCTCCAGATGAGGAATACCTGTTACTTTGTTTCACATCAAAATACACGATATAATGTCCATAGATCCACGTGCGTCCTCTCAGTTAAATGTACTTTGTCAACATTGCTCTTACTCGTGTTCATGCAGTGACCAATGTCAAGAGATATGTCGTCCAAAGCGATGTCCCCTTTGTCCTCACGCCAAGCCGATGTTTTTATAGCTTCAAACACAACCTGAATAATTTAATGGAACGTTGACAAAACGATATTACTATTGACAAGTCACTTTAGAATCTCAAAAGCTGGCCTGACCGGATGAAAGGGTAATGCGTTTCCAACAACTTATTAACTTAGTTTTTGCATAGTACAACACCGTGGTAGAGACTGTGATATTTCAGTTATGCAACCGTTTTCGTATGATCTGTAACATAACAAATTTAGTTGTCCATTTACGCATATTCCGACTGCCAACCATACCAACATTCTCTAGAGGGCACAGCAGGGTGCAGATTGATACTGGTTTCTGGCACTGAGGAAATGATTAGAACTGGCTTGATTGCGTGATTTTGATTGAAGCTAGATTTTACTTTATTCGGGAAACAAAACTTGCCTTAAAAGTGTCTCTAACGTTGATGTCAATCTGTGCCTGTCGCCATTCATTTCCTTGTTCACCCGACAAAGTCCACACTGTTGTTTTTCTGTCTCCTATAGCTATTTGTACGTTTAAAGTACCTATATGCTGACCGTACATATGATACCTGGGGAAAATGCGTTGAAGATGCGTTAAAAGTATCGGGCCACTAGAGCAAACTTGTAAAATTCTGATGCTAACTTTCATTTTTTCCACTTCTGTGAATCTAAAAATTAAGGTAGTGCTTATCTGGGCAACATTGTCATGAATCTCTCGTTTTAAAAACCTTACCGTATTTGAAAACGATTACACTGAAAAGCGGAATGATGTTACGAAGCCGAAGCAAATCACGTGAAAACTTTACGGGCTATTTTGCAAATTCTTTTATTCTTTTCATTTATGCCGTCAACATCAAAGTCCTGAATTTGGATAAAAATGAGTGTTTTTTCACCTGTAAGATAGCTTTTATCACTAACTTGTAGTTCTAATATAATGTTTGACCCACAAAACATAAGCCCAGACATTTACTAGCTTTTTCAATTATATGAAATAGTAGGGGAGATATTCCGAAATATAGCACAATCGGTAATGGTGGCACTAATTTGTATAAAAACACACGTGGGACATTTCTTTCGGCTCGTTAACATCGTTTCCGTTTCCGTTATCACACATGATTTCCTTCATAAAAATGCAACTTTGAAATCCGGGGTGTGCACGGGCAGCCTTTTTCGACTAGACTGTAAGAGCTGTGCCAACCTACGTTTCATTTGATCCTAAGATGTTATTTTGTTCCTTTTTATCTCATCCATAAAAGTGGTCTTTCGTTTCCATAATCAAATGTTCAGTAGCCGTGTCCTGCTACTTTGTATTAATATCTATGCTATTTTGAGTTCTGCTTTGGTTGAGAATGAACCCAAGAATGATAAGTTCCTGGGTTCGGCTGCTGAAATGTCCGTAGAACTACATGTATCCAGCGGATAAGAATTATACACCGGACAACGTATAAAATTGGGTTGCACAAAACTTGGATATGGTTCGGATAACTATCAGGCGCATATTTATGTTATACGGCGGATGGCAAAAAAGGATACTATATAAGACAATACCCATAATTTTTGTAATCATGGTACACACAAAATGGGAGACACAAGGTAAAGATCAACAAGCTGGACTAAAAACGAGATCAACCTTATGACTGAACTTGCCAATTCGAATCCCCCAGTCAGACGGTGGCAATACCCATAATTTAAGGACTGAGTCCCTGTTTATGTTCAATAAACTCTGGGCTCATTTTTTAGTTATGTAGTAATGTCATTTATCAAAGAGGAGCTTATAATAAAGATGAAATGATAAAAATATTACATCAGTGAGTCCATAAAACCACCTTTTCGTAAAAAGATTAGGGACCTTAGTCGAATCCCTGTTTGGCACTGTTTCATGCAACCGGCCACTGAGCCACACAACGCTTGGATTAAGGTTGGCATTGAACAATTTCTCTTTGTGTCAGGCTTGAAGTTGTCATCCACGAGACCGCAAATATAACATATAGCCTCTCATCCGAAGCGAAACTTCTATCCAAGCTCTTCCTCGCTGAATTTGTTAAGAGGATCAATGTAAATTTGCTTTCGCAAACTGCCGATGTCTAAATCTGTACATTTGATTCATATATGCTAAGTACTCCCATGTCTGATAGTCGCCATAACTTTATGTGGCGGATTACATGAGTTATATGGTGGACAACACCATACGATTTTTATGCAACCCAACTTATCCGGCGTATAAGAAGCTATACATTTTATAGACGCAATAGTCTCGCAAGATCACGCAATTCTTGGCGAGATATCGCCATGTATTACAAGCATAGCACGTGGTCTTACTGATTACATTCGCGATATTCACACGTCTACCGAACTCCGGCCTGAAGTATGCGTAACAACTCACCAGAATACGAGACACCGATTGATAACAGGAGATTGTTCGGGTGACGTAAGATAGGCGCCAGTACCGCTGAATCCGTTTCCCGCCTCAACGTAGATATAATCACCTGTGAGTTTCGTAAGCATAACGTTTCAAATCAGTCATGTTCACATCATACGAATACAAAGAAAGTAGGCCTACTTCCACCATTAGAAACCAGAGCTGACAACAATTATACACCGGGACGTTCAATGAGATCTTGTTACTTGATTAACCTTGTGATGCTGAAATCTTGAACATTGTCGACGTGACAGATGTGCCGAAATTTTAGACATAATTTTCATATAAAATTTATAAGACATACGTTAGCTTTATGCACTGCTAAAAGTATACTCAACAACGAAAGAATTGACGTAGTAACACGTGGTCACCTGCAATGTACGAGCATGCAGCCTGTAGGCCTACCTGCACCCGTGGTGTGATCACGCTTCGGTCCAGTTCCCTCAGTGCGAGTCCGTCCCTCTTGTGTAGGTAGCCACCTGAACCTAAGTCGGGTGCTGGGATCCCTGTCATACCCACACAGGTTTTGATCAAAATTACAATCAATAGCACTTGCCACGTGGTTGGTGGTGATTGCGTGAGCAGACGTCATTATATTTGTGAGGTGAGATGTCACGAATGTTGCAGGCGAAGTTGTTGAAGTTACTGCTGTTGGAGTAACAGCGAATGAGTAACACACAACATTCCAGCGTTTCAACAATAAACAGCGAATCAGACAAAGAAGAAAAATGATTCATATTTTACGTATGTTATACAGGTATGTTATATGAATAAACATTTCAAAAGTGTATAAAAATCAAATTACCGTGTCATAAATAGTCAAATATTCAAATAAAAAAGTTCCACTCCTAAACATCGCACCTAGGCTACTCGATGCGAAAAAAAGGAACAGAAGTTGTCTTTATTAAGCTGTATTTCTTACTATTTCCACTGTGCGAGAGTAATAATAATGTCGAAACCGCGAGAGCATGCGTATTTTCTGATCCTTGCACTTTTATTTCACAAATTAAAATAACTGACCGATTGACAATACACAAACATAATTGTTTTGCACCATTGAAGTCAAATCAAGCTGGAGAGGTGAAACTTGACCAGTCGTAATGGCAAAGCTCCTTGTCCAAACTCCAACACAAAACCAAGATATCTGATCAGAGTCTGATCACGAGTCGGGAGAATATGCCAACATACAAGCATTTGAGAAATCCCGACAACAACCGTTTCAGTACCTGTCTCACAGTGACGCCCTGTGTAGCCATGCTTGCATTTGCATAGGTAGTTTGGACCATTGCGCATGTCAATTGTTTCAATGCAGGTACCCGAGTTTAGACATGGGCTGCTTCTACATAAAGGTTTTTCTGCAGACAAGAGCAAGATCAGATAAGCCAAAACATGAGAGATGGCAGAAAATAGGGGTTTTGTTGATTAAGGTGCAGCGGAAAGGGAAACATTTCTGGGCTTACCACCGTGTCCGTTATTGTTACACAGACTATGATACGTATAAAACACTTATAATGCGAATTTGTCAAAAGTCATGGTGTCACTTTAGCCTTCAAAAGGAAAAAGTTAAACTAATCGAAAGCATATTTCCGAACTTGTTCAACAATAAAGCATTGTGATATTTCATGAACAACAAATTACAAGTTCTTATTATAAACTGTGTTAAAAATGTATTCCGTTCGAAATATCAGAATTCACACAGTTGTTTTCTAACTTTGCAAAACAACTTACGATTGCAACACCCGTGTGTAAGACTTATATCATCAATTGCCGCAAATCCGCTCTTTGCAAAACTTGTGTCTCCGTCAATGAATATCTGTAATAATTTCACGTTGTTGAACATTCAAGCTAACCTAAGTTAACGGGATGAATTTGCGGTTACGAAGGACTCTTAGATCAATACAAACTTCGGAACGTCATGTCTTAGAAATGGGTGATCGTAATGTCCAAAATGCAGATAGGAATTGTTATTGAAGAGACCCACTGGTGCAAGAAGTAAGACTTTTAAGATTTTTTATGAAAAAATCGAAATTTGTGTAAAACGAAAATGAAGTAATAATTTACAAAACTGTCACTGCGCTTTTGAGATTTCAACTTAGAAATCCTTTTAAAAACTGAGGATATTATTGGTGCTTCTTGTTAGCTGTGAATGCTCCTTTCTTGTGTGTTAAATTTCACTAAAACGTCATGGTAACGTGACCCAATCAATTGCATGTTAGTATAATGACAACAGTCTAATTTACAGGGTTTTCACTTTAAAAAATATGTACTGTTACTGAATTAAATTTTCCAGTTTCTGAGGTTTTGGATGAATGCACAGACTTGTGGATAAGGTCCTGCATGACCTTAAAGCAAAATCGACAAAGTCCTCACAGAATCAATGCATCTTCATGATTTCGTGTAGGTCTGGTACGGAAATACTCGTCAATTATTCTCTAAGGCATCTAAAATCACTTACCCAGGAGTTTTTCACCGCCTGTACATCAACCATAACTTTTTGCCAAGAGTCGAACATGTCAAACTCGAAGAACCATAATTGCTTGGCCTGAGTGCTGTCTGTTGGTTGTGTGTGCAGAGACAAACTGATTGAGGAGCCGCTTGATATGTAGTACCAAAACTGAATGCAGTGAAACATGTTGGCCTTTACCACGGGGAGGAACAGCCGAGCGCTTCCAAAATTATTGAGTGATCCAAGATCCGACGGCAAATAGAGGAACGAACCTTGAAAAACAATTAAGAGACTTCCAATACGTTAAGTAGGTTACACGAAATTGTGAGAAATTGTTCTTGGAAAATAATTAGGACTGAGACTTATACTTTTATCCACAAGTTAGATAAGAAAGCACCCATTCCAGCATACATTAGATGCTCTAAAAACCAAAGCAAGCGCGATAGAATTACATATCGAGAGGTGGATATTTGTCTCAACTGGGTCAGAAAATGATAACATCGCACCCCTAGCAACTATTCCGATTTGGAGACAAGCAATGTGGCTGTAACCTATTCATTTTCACTAACACATTTGGTCAAACCCGGCCGACAAAATTCAACAACGATAACTTTTTTAAAATCTGAAGCTTATGACACATGTATGTTACCACAATAAACCTCTCAAAGCATGGTAATAAATGCTTGAATTAGGTTACCAACAAGTTAAGTATGATATGTTAAGTATTCCTTCCTCGATTTGTGTACTTTTAATCAAGAAATAAATAATGCAAAAATTAAATAATTAAAATTTTTGCATGGCGTGATCAGTGGATTCGATTTCCACCATTGTGTTGTTCTACAATAGCCGCGAGCCGAAGTGGTTTCAAAAACTGAGCTCGACTGAATATTATGAACCACAACAATCGGACAGACAATGTTTCAATTTTGGCGTTTCCAAAAAACCCTAACCTTGCCCAGAAGTGGAACAGGTTCGTAAGTGGGACAGTATACGGTGGAGCTACCGAAAACTTCAAGGGGCACGCTGTGCTAAGCTCATAATGAAGAATCGTGCTTCGATCTGTCGAAGAAACGGGGATTTAACGCAGTTTCCTCCAACGTGTAAGTGCATTTGATGGAGAAAAGGTGTATTAATTTGTTTTGTATCATTGTTGCGAACGTTGTTGTACATGCATCAAGTTATGACTGAGATATTCAACGTGATTGCAGTTTCCATCAGTCTCTTCTTGTCCAAGATTTTGTGAAAATGCATGTTATCCACGTATATTTTTAATATCCAATAGTAAAAGATTAGATGTATATACCACGTAAATCGTTCAAGATCATGACAGCAGCCGCCACAGAGGCTGCAGTGGCGGATTTAGGTCGGGCACCATAAGGGGCTGGGGGGACTATATCCCCCAGTGCTGCGCCGACCATGTAACCTCATCCATTTTAATCCTTCAGGCATCCGCAAGCAAGCTCCCCGTGTCCGTTTTCCTTCCGGCCACCTCCTGCGCCGCCTTGGTCTCCACTCATAATTTACTCCCGTCACATCCCTCCCCTTTGTCCATTACTTTTATAATGTCATTATTCCATTTATTGCCTTACTGTCCTTTCTACCGGTCCCCATTCCACATATATAGAATAATTGCAGGTGGTATGATACACGTTGTACCAGACGTGCGCAGGCCTCGCATGTGGGCCCACTGCACTGATCACCTGGAAATATTTTTATGCTTTATTCCACAACGGATTCTACCATTAACTTCACTATACGTTACTACTGTCACTTATGGTTCTATCTGGTAACACCGTTGGTATTTACTTCAGTTACACTCTGTTTACTTCTTCCATGAATTCGTCCCAATTCCGACTTCTCTGTCTATCTGGTAAACCTTGGGTGTTTACTTCAGTTTACATTGATTCTGACATTTTATTCGTTTGTCCCCGCTTCTCAGCTGGTCTGACCATTCAAGTTTCCATGAATTTATTACTTAGTTCTTAATGTTTGGTACCACCTTGGGTGTTTACTACCAATGATGACATCACGTGGCGGGAAACTAAAAAATACTATTTTTAACATATGGAATTCCTCAATTATTTCCCAATATTAAGTGCTCGTTTAGCTAGGTTTTGTGTTATAAAAATTATTGTACATGGTCATAAGCCTCAAAAAGTGCAAAAATCCATTGTAGGAAAGGTACATGTATAATCACATGGATTCTGAACCATTGTTTAACTGTTGAATTACCATTTACACTTTTCAACCAAATGTAACTACCCATAGAGAACAGGCAAAAGTTAAAAATGAGATGATGAAATTCCCTACACTTCTCAAAGTAAGGTGACGTCACGTGTTCCTTCAATATTCTATTCACGTCATGTTACAGCACTAATTCGCTAGAGATATCGTGTATTTTCCCAACGCGCACATCGGCATAGAGACCAAGGTCCAATCTGTGCACTCGTGGTTATGACCAATCTGTGCCCTCGTGGTTATGACCAATCTGTGCCCTCGTGGTTTTGACCAATCTGTACCCTCGTGGTTATGACCAATCTGTACCCTCATGGTTATGACCAATCTGTGCCCTCGTGGTTATGACCAATCTGTACTCTCGTGGTTATGACCAATCTGTGCCATCGTGTTTATGACCAATATGTGCTTTCGTGGTTATGACCAATCTGTACTCTCGTGCTTATGACCAATCTGTACCCTCGTGCTTATGACCAATCTGTGCCCTCGTGGTTATGACCAATCTGTGCCCTCGTGGTTATGACCAATCATGAACCAAAATTGATCGAAACCGTCTAATTTCTGCTTGCCGGGTTGGGAGAGTCACAAGTGAACTACTCAAGTATGCTAACAAATGGGAGGTTGGAAGGTCATAAATGCATGCGCACGTGTATGAACTTTGTGTTAGATTGATGCACCTAACTGTAGCCCACCGCTTGCGAAATAAGAGTTCAAGAATGGACATGTCGTCATTATGATAATACGATTACTTTCGAAGCAGTGAAAAGGATGTACACACCGTTTCCAGTCGTGTGGTCTTTAAGATTAATGTTTGAGCTCGTGTTGTGCAAACTAACAAGCCACTTCCGATTGCCTTTTCCAAAAATATTTTGCCGATAGCCACATAGACCACTGTCAAAATTACATCCGTAATCTGCACCTAAAACATAACAAAGCAGTTGCACTATACCACTAGCTTTTAAAACAATAGTTAAGAATTTTGAAGATTTAATAAGGCCAATATAGGCAAAAAAAGCTCTTATAATCAGACATTTACATCACAGGACACATATTTCACTAATTAATGATGGCCGGTATCACATAGCAGATGACAATTGGACATGCCATAAGAATTAAAACAAGCAACTTATTAAAAGGCATTGTTACATGGTATAAAAAGACTGGTTGGTATATGTCCTCACGGAGACTGTGCTGAGATGACATCAAATTCTCTCAAAAATTAGTTGTAGTTTGATACTTAGCATCGTTTCTTAGTAATTTGTTTTAAACCCTACCTGTTCACCGGAAGACCATTGCGTGAATTCGAGCAAGGATGTATAACCACGGTAAAGCTGTTGGAACAGCATTATCTTGCGCATAGTTTTTTGAAATTAAAGCCACCGGTGTCAATTAGTGAAAACGACAATGTGATCATAACGTGGGTAAAATTCTCATTTACTTACATTTTCCTAGGTTGAATAAAATGTTGTCAAGCCCAACTTCGCCATTTTGTGAAGTGCCAGTGAGAGCTTGGAATATCGCCTACAACGTGGAGAACTGCTCGATAAATTTAGGGGACGCACGCCCGAACTAATGTGTGGGGGATAACAACCTACTGTTTCGTGTCTTGTAAAAAGGTTTGCAATGTCAAAAGAGACAGGCAATTATGAGAGGACAAAATGAATGGCTTTCATGCAAGCTACTAGGCAACTCAGATTATAAACGGTGCTATTGTAGTACAATACATATACTACAGAGGGGGTAATAAGCAACTGCAGTCGGACCACCGACAAAAACTGTCTGGTTAACAGCTTTACCCAGTTAGTGATCATTCGTTTATGGTATAAGAAGGAATGGCGAGGCGTTGCGTTTGTGGCGGTTTTCACAATCTAGACCAAGCTATGACTGTTTTCACATTCTCGCGGGACAGTGGGGAAGCGCGGGCATAGAACAAATTTGTACAAGAAACTCGCGTGTTGGTGGTGATGACACACTGGCGATGGGTACGTTCATACGTCACATCCATGTCCGTGGAGTTAAGAAACTTCCTTGAAATTTGTTTTCTTCTACTTTATCGGGGTTTTTTTGGAATTCATAGTTGTGATATGCAGTGCTGTAAGGGAAGGTCTAACGATGCTGACAATGCAGGGATTTGTCAAAACAAGGTCGTTGTGGCTTTAAGCAAAAACAGGTGAAACACGTCTTGGTTATTCTATGTTTCATGTGACATTACATAGATGCACTTTTACTGATTAAAGCCGCTGTAAAACCATCCTCAACTTTTTCTACAGGCGTATATGTCCTGCCAAAACACTTTGATTGCGTTGTTACACATTCTGTTTGTGCTGAAATTTTTCAATAAATAGCCTGAAATCTTCTTGACGGCCATCTTGTCTTCGCAAATGAAACCCACTTACGGTGACGAACAACCTAGTGTTCTTGGTTTGAAGCAACAAAAACATGTCAAGCTTCGAAATCACATCGGAGTAGGTAACTAAGTGGAACTAAGTGGAAATGATTTTGTAACACTACGTGGTTTAAATCGAAGTTTGTGTTTGACAGATAGTAAGCGCTTATTGTCCCTTCAAGATCTTATTTCGATTTTGTGGCATTGGCAAACAACTTACTTGAATCTAAAAACATGCATTCTCACCTGAGAACCGTCATTGAAGGAGGGAATGTTTACTTGAACGGATGTCCATCTGTTTTGTGCACACGTTGAATTAGACTGCCTGATACGTCGACTCCATAAAACGATATCGGTCTTCAAATTTCCATCTTTTAGCAGAAATTGAAGCTCCGCGATGCCATAGGACTTAAAATAATAATCGAACGAGAGGCAGTAGATGTCTTTGTTTGAAACTACTTCGGGCGACACCAGGCGAACGGTAGCATTAATAGGCTGACTGCTGGCATCTACTTTTGTGAACCATCCTAGAAACCAGTAATAGTATACATAATGATTGCCGAAGCATGGTTTTTTGTTAGGAGGGGACTAGAGTGAGATCTGGGCCCGGTCTCCAATCTTTTTACTCGAAATGGAACTCGAAATCAGGTTTGGTATTTTCTACTCTACTTTTGGGCGAAATCAAGATAAATATAGATTATTACATGGCGAAGTCGTTATCCCCCGTTATCTAGAGCCCGAGTGGATTTTGGAGAATTATCGCCCGAGGGGCGTAAGCCCCGAGGGTGATAATTCTCCAAAATCCACGAGGGCTCTAGATAAAGGGGATAACGGCTGAGAACATGTAATAATCTATTTATACCACATACTAAACGAGAAACATTGCAATGAATCGATTTACCTTTTCTGACTCTCCACGGCTTCGTAACTACTTTCTATGTCAGAGGCCCGGGGTCGGAGGTCGTGACCTTTTAAGAAAAGCCCTGCTATTTTTGTCAAATAATGCTTTTACTCAAAACCAATTGAAAACTTAAATATTATAGAAATAAATTGAATTTATAAATTAAGGTTTACCAACTATTATAGCTTAAAACACGTTTTTTTCACGCTAAGCTTAGACCGGGAAATTATCGTCTGCTAAAGTAGGTTACCACTGGTAACTGACTATAATTCTCAAGTCAAAGATCCTGACTAGACGATACCCGCATTCAAACTAGAGATCGGTGATTTACAAGTGAGAGGACATAAGAGAAAAATTTCACCGAATTAAGATATCATTTTTATGGAAATTACGTGTCTTATTTTTCGTAGCGTATAAGTACAGTACAATGTGGTTTGTTGAAAGTGGGATTATTGCGCGTGCTCATTTAAGTATTCTATTTTCACTCTTGATGACGTCAGTCGCTGCGTGGTGTAGTGGTAAAGTCGGCGACTAGCAATGTTAGGGTCCCGGGTTCGACCCCGTCCTCGGTTTCCCGCCAAATCGTTATCTCACTAGTGAGATAACTTTATGGGTTATTACACGGTTGTATCTACCGTTTGACGCTAATATTGTGGTATAAGTGTCTATTATTCTATACTCGAGTACACAATAATTTACGTAGATAATTTATTGCCCTTAGTTCACAGTTTGTAAACCCAATATTGAAGCAATAAGTTCGAGTTTGAACTCGAAATTTCGAGTTTTTACTCGAGTTTGTTGCACAAATATAAGGGTCTTCAAGGGCAAACTTGAAATAGAAACTCCTATGCATAAACTATAATGTATTCGAGCACAGTCTGATAATCAATTATCTTAAGTTCGCACAAAAGGAGTAGAGAAATTGCCAAAAATAGTTTCGATCTCGTTTCGAGTACAAAGATTAGAGACCGGGCTCTGGTATGATATTTCTTTCTATTACTTTAGTTTAGTTCTCGCTCGCCTTATTATTCTGTCGAAAAAGATACCGGCACAACTGAAAGATGTGTAATATGTTTTATAGTACTTTCTTGTGTACTGTGAAGTCACCAATTCCACAGATACATGTATCTATTGATACTGTACAACGATTCCGTAAGCTATCCTATTGCAACCGTTTACCTTTCTCCAACCAAGCCAACGCACCGCACGCCAGGCGTGGCCATAGACAAATGACTAATCTTTCCGTATTCAATAATAATGTTTAATTGATTTCAGAGGGCTCAACCCATCTGACTCATCATAGTTTCATTTACCTTGCGTGTGCTGTGGGTCTGTTCCAGGGAAGGGACTAACGTGATCTATGATCCAGGTAGATAGAGTCGACGTGTACCTGCAGTACGGCCATCTCATGTCACCGAAGTAGCAAGATAGGGCCTTCAATGAAACCAAGTTACCTAAAAGCAACGTATAACATTGGAGATCTTGGCTGCCTTCCGAAGTGTTTGCTGGACATGGCATAGAATTTACTTTCTCCATCTTATAAGCGAAGAATTCTCACCAGAGTTGTGTATCGCGAGTGTCATGCGTTTATTTGAACGCACCCTGGCCTACCGAAAAAAACAATAACACGTGATTTGGGTGTTCAACGGTGAACGCTCACTGAGGTTCCGAAGCTGAAACGGCAACTTACGGGTACTTTATCCCATTTCATAATCAATTTGTAGATACACAGCAGTGGTACATCATGCAGTACTTACAATGTCCAGAATAGAGTTTGACGTCATCAATGGCAATGGCACCGTATTCTGGAGATACACGAGCACCTTCAAACTCGATCTACAATGAATTGGAAACAAAAGGATCTTTTTTATGACGATACCACTACTCTACAGTTCAAGGCTGTTCTTAATTTTCTCCAGTGGTAGGCTTGTTAAAACATGTCAGGACTGCTTTGTCTCTTCAAAGTTCGACAATACACAAGACATGTTTTACAAATCACTTTAAATCAATTCCTGTAACCAACTACTAACGTGTTTCCCTCATAAAAATAATAGCGGATCGAAAAAGGTTTATTAAACGACCTTGGGGTCCTAGTGGATCTGTTTATCCTTACCCACTTACTCGACTCATCCATAAAACGGGGACCCTCGGTTTCGACGCCATACCTGAAATTCATCTGCCGGGACAAAATGCAGGCGTTCTTCCTTCCAGACGACAGCAGCACCAGGTGACTTCCAAAGTAACCTCCTTGTTCTGTTCTTCTCAATTAGATTGACTTTCAAAATATACGACGCCGAGTTGACGTTTTTCCGCGCGAACTCTAAGCAGGCATGTCTCGTGGCGCCAACTGGTGGAGTGATGAGATAACTTTTGTCATACATGGACGTGTTGCTCAAAATGGCAAAAAATCCTGTAAGAGGTAAAAATGTTTCGTGTTTGCTAAAGAGGAAAGCATTTTTTTAAATTATAACTGATTACACCTGAAAATAGGGACACCATATACATTTCATATCAACATTGCTGTCTGTCAATCGAGGAAATCAATTTGTGAGCAGACTGCTGGCATAGTACCAACTCAGAAACTACTCGGCTCCGATCTGTTCTGTCTTACGACTGGTCGCAGACATGAACTCGATTAATTTAGCAACATTATTCAAAGTTGGCCCTTCAACAAGGGGACAGATTGATCCTCTCGTCACATATTGGTCTCCTGAGCCCGGCTACATGAAACAGTCTCAAATAGGAACTCAACTAAATTCCGCAAATCTACTGCGTATTTTTGGGCTTGTGAAAACACCGATTACCCTTTCTTGTATTGTTGTAGTTTCATTACTAAGTCAACGTTTGACTTTGATACAAATCGAGAGTGAACTCTTCGATGAATTCTCAATATTATCGAAAATAATTAGGGATCTTTTCATGCAACACCCCCAATTTAAGGACCGAGTCCCTATTTATTTTCGATGAACTCTGGGCTCAATTTTTAGTAATATTATTAGAAAATGTCATTTACCAAAGAGGAGCTCATAATAAAGATGAAGTGATAGAAAAATATTGCATCTAAGAGTCCATAAAAATACAAATACGCAAAAAGACGTGGGGACCTTAGTTGGTCCTTATTTAAGACAATTTTATGCAGCCAGCCACTGGCCTTTTACTTAAAATTCCATGTTAATGTCCGCCGGGTGTCGGCACAACATATATAACCTGGAGGTAATATGTACCATAGCACCAGGCCCTGGTATTGAACAGTAACGTCTCAGCCAATAGTGAAGAAAAAGTATTGTTGTTCGAGGCTTGTGGGCAAGATCACAGATTTTGTGAATTGGAATAAATTAAGCAGCCTGCCAATGATCTATAGTCTATGAGTTTCGTGTATGTATTTTCTGCATGGCCGCCATCACCAGCGGAGTAGCCTCCTCTATGTGAAAATTAGGTTTCGTGTCAGCTGTGCCAATTACCTTACCGCGGAGCAGTTCACAGATTATAAGTAATGACAGTCTCACCATCCCCGTCTTTTGTAAGATTCCATTGCCCTGAACGTTGTTCGAACCCACAAAATGTTTCGAAGTCACAAGTAATTGAAGTTCTTGGTAGTTTTAACGTTGTTGGAGGCATTGTTGTTTTGCCTGTGACGTCACCTGTGGTAAAGTTAGCATATAGCGTTTTTGCTTGCCGATACCTTCAAGAGCAATATTTTTGCAATTCTATAAAACTCATGAATTAGAATAAAAAAGGACAATCGCCGCACAAATGAAGAAGGGCATTGTGCCAGTATCAATCACCAAGCTATTTCAGTTACTATAATCTGCAAAGAACCTGTAAAGGAATTACTGGCTATTCTCTGAATAGCATGCAAGGCTCAGTGACCCTACAGCTACGAGGATGACCTGTTTACTATTTCCTGTCATTGTTGTTACACCCATTTCACTTCGTGGATGTAACCTGACTGGTATGTCGACAGTTGATGTCTGGTTGTTTGTATCCTGATGATTCTAATGAATAAACGTCGAATTAATATGAACTTTTTCATTGGTGCGGTGATTGTCCATTTTTTGGTTTATTATGGCAAATGGTGTATGAGTTAGAGAACACAATAGGGAAGTAACTACTGCTCTAGAAGTAGCTTCTCTATTTTTAAGGTTTGCGTTTCAACTCACATGATCCTGATGTTACGCTGACGTCATCAATTCTTGTGAAACCATTCCCTGTTCTCAAAATTTCAACTTCAAATACAATCTACAAGAAAGTTACGTTACGTATAAGCGCTTCCCACTTTGTCCAAAACTGAAATGTAATATTACAATATAGATAAACATCTGATCAACATTTTGTCTTTAAATTTGGTTTGTAATCGATCATTACCCCCTCTCTAAAGACAAAATGTTGATATTTATCTATATTGTAATATTACATTTCAGTGTGGGACAAAGTGGGAAAGTCCCTTTTTAAATGGGAAGCGCTTGTATGAAGAATCTAATAATACCATACGTTTACTACACGTTATATCGAGATACATGATATACAATATTATAAAACCTCGTTATTCGGTTAATTCTTGTATATGTTTTGAGAAATCAGTAAAATAGAATTAAAAAACGGACAATCCCCGCACAAATAAAAAGTTCATGTTCACTCAAAGTTTCGTATACAAAAGACAGCAATTGCCAACATACAGCTCAGGTAACATCCACAAAGTGAAGTAAGAGATACAGGAAATAGTAAGTAGCTGGTCATAACCATAGTTGCAGGGTCACTGAGCTCTGCATGTTATTCTGAGAATCAGTAGCATGCTGAATGGCCAATGGCTCTTTTATGTACAGATGAAACATCGAATGAACATGAACTTTTATACTTGTGCGGCGATCTTTCTATGGCCAAAAACTGATATAATTAACAGTAAAATAAACCTTGATGTACGGCAGATACAAATCTAAGACAGTATTATCACCCGTCGATGAAGTACCATTTAGCCTCAATCATTCCCACGTACTTCAAAGTCTGTCAAGGGGCTTATTGAAACCCGCGCCCAAGTCCATGTTCCATTAGTAGGCGAACCAGTCCATACGGGTGTTGAGGGAAACGTGAAACCGGATAAGGCGAGGAATACTTTCAAAGGGGTAAACTCCTGGCCTTGAGATTCGTATCTCCAAGCTATACAATGCAGTCCCCTGACTCGTCTAACTAGGGGTGAGTTAAAGCGCAAGACGGAGTCATTGGTTGACGGCGTGAACAAGTTGACCCGTGCTTCCACGTATCCGTTTCCTAGTACGTAAAGATGTTAGACTTAAAATACAAAATGGCCGCAGACTTCAAGCGTTGCAGACTCTTTAATGATGTACTTAAACAATGCATAGATACATTTTCATCTCTGAGAAGCGGGGTGTAGCGTACTCTACACTCACGCAATGATCACTAAAACCCTAGCGGTGTGGAGTATTACGCAGTCCCAATGCGAGGGCACCAACGGCCAAATATCCACCTCAGGCGGAAGAAAACATGTTTCTTATGCATTCAATGATTTTGTTTCGGCGACTTCAATTAGCTATCAATATTCTGTAAGTGTGGTGTTCTATCAAGGCACAATGACTGTTCAAAAGCCTAAGTGGTCTTTACTGCTTTTATAAACATGTGATGACATCACCGGTTCCGACTAGGTCGGCTGGCTGAGACACCTGATTTGTTGCTAATTCCGAATTATGGCTTTTAAACCAGTCAAATCTCATAGGTTCACCCGCGAAACCAGTGCAACCAATAAACAGATCAGCTGACTTACTCATCATCAAGCAAGCTGAAAGAGGAGACGGGACATGTTCTATACTCAAATAAAATATTGCGCGCTACTCGTTCTTGGTTATATTCGTGAATGGTGGTGTTTCAGTGAGTAGTAGTGAAAACTGATTATTGCTCTTCACCTTTAGAATCTTTGTGCCACGCCCACTTGGCTCCCGGAATACCGGAATTGTCATTGTACGAACACACACTAGTTGTGTCAAAGGAACAGTCTGCTGCTGTGGAAATCGAGGACGCTGATACTGTCTTGTGGTGTTGCTTTGTTGTTGGTGGTGGTTGGGTCACAAAAGAAGCTGAAACACAAGGAAGAATATGCAGACACATTGTAAAGGGCTTCAGAAATCGAAGGCATAAAAATGTCAGTTCTCTTAATTGAGTCTATGCGATGGACCTTAATTGTAATGGATATTATGACAATGACGTATGTACCTTGCGTGTCGGAACTGAATGTGACGTCATCTACAGCAGTACCTCCATCGTGTCGTCGTACTCTGTTTCCAGTGAACCCTAACTGAAATTGAACAGGATAAGGCGTGCTGTGATCGTCAAAAGATGTTTTAGTGAAAAAAATAGTATACTTGTACGTTCGCAGTAAAAGATCTCTTTTTTATTTTCTGTAATCAGCTTCATCGAGAAGGTACGTGATCAGTATACTCATTTTTTTAATTTTTTCCTCCCAAAAATAAAGTTTTGCCTCTGTTTTCATGTTTGGAGGAAAAATTGAAAAAAGTGAGTCTTTATCTTGACGTTCTTGTACGGAATTTCATTTCTGTTACTTTGATTAATGACAACCATTGATCATCGTTAGGACATCACTTTCGTCTGAATGAATATACGAGTAAATTAGGAAAACAGTCAAAAGGAAATTCGCCAGTTCGGGTACGGCAACTGTCAACTTTAAACGCAACAGAATTTCTGCCATCGTTATTGCATGGCTCATCCCTTTGTGTTACCTGAAATTTATCTGTAACTTTCAGGTGCGTACTTTCTCGTTTCCAGCCGGGTCCCTGGTCACCACTTTGATGCCAAACCACACGGTGAGGCATTTTGTCGAACACAACAAGAGACAGATTCCCAACACCTGTGTGTACAAGTTAGTTTATACATGACCAGTCTTCAAATATAACTTGCTACAGATGAATCGTGTTACTGCTTTGAACGAATCTCGCTTAGCTCAAGCAGAAATCTAGAGAAGTTTCGAAGTGCAGACTTCCGGTTGATTTTCACTTTAATTTCATTTACTCTTGACACAACTTGAACGGCAGCTGACAAATTTTGAAGTAAGTCGAAGAAATTTTGCAACTTTTTGAAAACTACTATGCACGTTTGACCTTTTCAGATACACGATCTGTCTGAAGGAAGAAGGTTAACCATACTCTTCTGACAACTGCCAAACACAATTTCTATGAATAATGTAACTTGTTTCAAGCTAAATTAATTTTATAAAGCCTAATGTACATTCAGTGATTAAACAAATTGAAGTTTACACAGTTGTACTAGGATTTTCTTTGTAATAAAGAACAACCCCAGAAAACAATTTCGTTACCCAATACGAGTAACGTCGGTGATAAACATTGACTGTAAACTTGATTAAAAAGTGACACTTTTCACAAACTTTCGTGCCCAGTACTACACGAAAAATTTACAGATAATGTGCAGGTGATAGTAATTAGCGAGTGCCTTTTTACTAAACTATGTCATACACACAGAACATTTAGCCTGTTGCATAGTTAAGACGTCTATAATGATATTTATTCGGAGGACGTCTTGTATACTCACCAGCTCCACTCATGTGGTAATAAAAGGTCACATTCACGTCGGCGTGTTGACCAACAACAATCACGGGACTGATAATCATGGCGTTGTCGTCTGGTGAGGTGGCGCCACTGTCGTCCAAGAACATGTAAGAACCATCTAAGGAAAAGACACTGAGCACATACTAAACCAAACGCCACAAAGTTAGAATTGCTATGTTATGGTTAGTCAAAGGGTCATAAGTAACTTACTATTTTCAAGTTTTAAAATTGAACAGTGAAGAATGAAGTGGAAATTACATGAAGGCTGAGAGCTTAAAATTTCCCTAAGAAAGGGACACCGCTGGGGTTCCATGGGCGACGCAGCACTGAAAAAAGTGGTGGGCTATAGTCCCCAGCCCCCTATGGTGCGCCGCTAATGGGTTCATCTTGATAACGTTAGAGGATATATTTTGAACATACATGTGCGAATTCAGATTGACGGTCGCTTTAGACACAAGACCTTCTTTGATGGAATTTGCCCTGTGAAAATGAATTCTGGCGTACACTTATCACGTGGTCAATAATTGGCAATCTAACTTCACATGGAACAGTCTGGTCAAATTTAAACTTACTCCCTGAGTGATCGCCCGTGACGCCATTAAGTATGGGGCCTGATCTTCTTGACCAATCAAAGCCGTCTGTAGTCGATTGGTGCCAGCCGCACCAACCTGTATCGAAGGTGCAGGTTCGCCTCCAGCACAAAGCATCTACAATAAGCACACTTGTAGACATACGACCAAATATTAGACATGGGGAAACACTAATTCTGTTGCAAAAATCCTTTAAACTAATAATTGCACGTTCATTGATGTGACGCCGCTCTGATGTAAAAAATGGTGAAGTTTATTATTTAATCAAATTCGGAGTGCATGATAGTCATCATTTAGCTCTGATGAATTTAAGTAATCTGTAAGGATTTTATCAAGTGATCTATCGTGTCACGAGCAAGTTTTAGCCGATATTGGTCGACTAATTGCGGGGTCATCCCGTTTTGTCCCGGGTTCTACATGTATGTGCCCCGAGTTCTGTGTGGCCCGTTTTATGCAAATCGGTGTTCTATGTGTCCCGGGTTCTATGTTTCCAGTTTTCTGTGCATCGGACGGGGTTCAATGTGTCTCGGGTTCTTTGTGTCCTGGCGTGGTAGTTGTGATTGTCCGCTGTAGAGAAGGTAGCTGCATGTATTTGAATGCCAGCACACGGGCGCGTTAATCAGCGGATTACCTGGATGCTTCAAATACACAGAAGCCGGATAATTTTTCCAGGGGGACAATTGTTAACTTTCACACCGGGTTCTATGTGTCCCTGGTGAGCGCTCGACCAGTCAATAAAATCAACATAAGATTGTCGTTTGCGACTTAGCCAAAATCACGCAAACAAAAGGCGCATTTTCAAGATACAGTTCTCATTTAAAAAATCCAGAGGTCATTGCTTAGTCCGATGGGGATGCATAGTAAAAACAATACGTCTAATTTTTGTCAATCTGAAGTGAGACCTGTGTTATTCTGTCATGGTGGTTTTGTATTTCGCACTCTGCAGGCCGCATTTTAGTCGGTTCTTTAATAAATTTCAAACATGTATCTTCTTTAGGTATATCTATAGTCTACTGTTTTTCTTTATCGAGATCGGATACACGAGAGCACAGTTTAGCGCACAAAAATGTTTTAATCATTTCATTATTTTCCTTGGCCAGCATCAGTTTCTATGCGATATTAGCTGGATTACAATACTGCTAAATTGCTGATTCACTAAACAAAATCTCGTGTGAAAAAGACTGAATGTCACTCATGGGAGGTATGACTTCACAGTTGGCGGCATAGGCTGTGAAAACGCATTCCACAGACTTAAGGAACCTCAGCAGCTTAATGGTAAGTCCATGTAATTTATGCTATTAGGTCAAATTTTGACTTAATTATTCATGCAAAATCAGGGTTAATGAGGTCAAAATTTTTGCCCTATATCAGGATTGATAAAACACCTCAAAATTGTCATGTGTACTTGCGCACTCGTCCGCTTAGGGCCTGGACTATAACGCAAAACATGTGCGCACTCGAACGAGCCCCCCCATTTGGAGAAGTGGGCAAAAAATTCCGCCTCTGAGAAACAAAAAGTCCTAGAAAATGCGACAAAAGTCCACTAAACAAGAACAAACGCGCAAATCACAGTGGTGCGCCGGTTNCCCCCCTTTTAGTCCGCCCACGTTTTTGTTACCAAAAGGTCCACAACGTCAGGAATTCGAGCCCCACATATTGAAGGGTGGGTGAGCGCATGTAAAAGACCGGGACACGGGATACATAGAACCTGAAATCTATAAAACAGGACACACAGAACACGGGCCTCATAGACCCCGGGGCGTAATGCTACGCTCCCGTTGATTGTAAAACTGCGTTTTTCGGTTGCAGGTTATCTGAATGTTGTCGACTGAATTTTTGAGAAAGGGTGTAGGTCAGAGGATGGAGGGGAGGGGAAGTAGAGACGCGGGAGAGGTGGGTGAAGGAGGATTGGGCCATACGAATATACACATGTAGGCAGAGAGGCATGCGTGCACCCAGCCTAAAAACGGGGGGTTCGAATTTTTGATAATGTGAACCTTTGCTAAGATTCACGGGGAACGTTCAGAGCTATGAATTGTGCATTCGCCCGTTTTTTTGGAATTTCTTCCTTTTTAGTGGACTATTGACTCATTATCTATTTTTTCGGAGTTTTTGTTTCTCTGAGGCGGACCTTTCTGCCCACTTCGTCCAATATGGGGAGCCCCCCCCCCCAGTCCCCCTGGGTGCGTGCATAACAGGGAATTTGAGCAGAGAGATAGAGGCACGGAGATAGAGAAAGAGGGGTGGGTGAGGGAGGGTGAGCGAGAGGGAGAGAGCAAAAGGGGACCCATTTGTATACAATTTAACTATTAGGCATTGTCATTTACGTGTATAACTGTCCGAATCGATAACACCAACTTGAGAACTGTGCAACGTTTTTTTTCGTAAAACTCTAATGGCAATACGTTACCTTCACTACCAAAGATGGAATTTCGTAATACATTTTAAGTACGGTAGACCAATAAAACTGTACCATTTTTAAAACTTTTGATCAGCACAAAATTGTCTTGTGTGCCTGGAAACAATGGTACACATTCGTAATTTCATTACTGATTTTTTCTAAAATTAATAAATTTCAGGGAGAATTTTTTAAACAAATCTTAATAATTTTGTTTCTTCATGCTAAAAAACAAAAAAGCAGGACTTGAAAGTTTCATGTCAAAAATCTCGTTTCTGGAAAATTTTCACTGACAGTAAAGGGCACCGACACCGTAAGCGTAGGTCGACTCTCAAATTTTGCATCCAGCCCAGGCAGTTATTAGATCTACTTGCTCTTATGTATTTTTGACGAGGTGGCAAGCAGAACAAAACTGGTGGTGTGAAATTTCGAGGCTTGTATAAAATATACACACGTCGATCCTTAACTGCATTTTGACCGACATTTGAGTTTCTATATATGGATTCTTATGAATGACTCTTCGAATGCCAAACATGTGATGTCTCTCCTCGTGTTGAAAAAATATAATCTTAATCATCTTCCTCATAATTAGAAGACTCCTATAAAATGTTTACACAACTGTCTACATTATTACAGTCATAATTCCACACAGATCTGTGCAGGAGAGTCATGTATTTAAACATGAAATAACTTGTTTTTGCACGCAGACTTTCTGCCCTACCAGCTGGTGTGATTTAACACGTTGGGTGGAGCAGATGGCATTGTTGGTTAACTAAACTTGATACCATCTGCTGATCTGTTAATTTGAGCAGGAGAGGGAGTATTACTGATCTGTCTGACGGCCCTTAAGTGGATGGCATTGTATGCAACTTGAGCGCATCTACGTTAGGGGGTAAATTAGACTCTGTCACAGTTTCTTAGTCTGAAGAGTTGGCAACGTTGAATTGATTTTGTGGTGTCTTGACTGTTTGAACCAGCTCAATTTTGGAGCCATTTTTTGGGTTTCTGGTGATCCTTTTCCATCCAAAGTCCAATTTTCTGCCATGTGCCACTCGGTGTTCAATATGACACGTTCATTTATTTTAGGGTAGACTTCGGGATTGTTCTGAAACCCCCTCGACCCCCACACCCCTCGACCCACGACTCCTTCGACCCATGATTCCCTCGACCCACGGCCCCCTCGACCCACGACCTGTGGCAATAGAGGAATCTGTGCGCTTTTTACATATTTCATAATCTTATTACGTCGCTGGGTGACTTTCCTATCAGACATACCTACACTCGAGTCTGCTCTGGCTGAAGCCTGGTGACTTAAAACAGAATGTGGCGTGAGAACGCCGGTGTTCTTGAATAGCGCATTGTGAGCGCGCTGTCGTTGTCACGGAAATAGTTTCACGAGCGGCTATCAATGGCCCTGTTCTAATAAACTTAGGGAGAGAGTACGTTAACATGAATGTACATAATTTCATATTTTTATTATTTGCTTTATACTGTATACTCGTTTACAATATACTCCGTATAACGTTGAAATCTTTTTAGTTAACATTTTGTTTTTTCAAACTGGTGAAATTACAGTTTTGTCGGTTCCTCGCACTCTGCAATTCACTGAAAAGCAGACGAGACGATTACACTCTGCCGGGAACATTTGTAAGGTTTAGTACATGTAGCAGGGGCGGATCCAGGATTTTGAGTTAGGGGCAGCCAGGGCACAGGAATAACCAGAATTTCGGCAGATGCACGCGCCCAGCCTAAAATGTAGGGATGCGGGGGTCTCGATTTTTTTACTAAAAAAAAACGGTACAAGGGGTTTGTTCAGGGCCTATGCATTGTTTATTCACCCCGCGAGAACCCCCCCCCCCCNCCGCGAACATCTAATCTATCTTATAATTTCAACTGAATCATAAAGAAATAGGTTTTTGTGTGGTACTTCGACTGGTTGCCCATTTTGTCTGTTATGAATCATTCAGTGTTCAGTATTATGCGATGCGCGATTGCTGATCAGTATTGGGCCGGTACCTAAAATATCTAATCTAAGTCAGTTTTGGCCCTTCGAAAGGATCCTAGGGCCTCACCCAAAAGGCAAGCACAGGCAGGCATCCATTTCTGCCCATACCGCAGTGCGCTATATGTGCCCCTGTGGTCAGGTTCATGGGAAGTGCTCTGGGATGCCGTTTTATTGGTTGGTAAAGCTGAACAATGCTTTTGACGTCGTGCAACAACGAGGCTTATCTGGTGGATCAAAGTTGGTTTTACAAAACTCAGCCGTGAAGCACATTTTGCAGCAGTAAACTGCTCAATTGGCACTGACGCTTCCTGGTCAGGACGCCAACATGAACGTAGGTACAAGGTGATGTAGATGTAAAGTTTTTATTTGCGCGATTGTGAATTGTTGATTTTATTTAAACTTGCGTTGATGACAGCTTGGATCGCAGTGTACAATGTAGAAAAATAAACACTTTTAGAACTGATAAATATCAGACGTGCATACTAAAAAAAAGGAAAAGCGAAAAGTACATGCCTAAAAAACGTTTAATTAATTCGAATTGATGCAACCGCTTTTGTTTCATCAATTTTCGGTCCTAAAACCGAGTATGCACCTTTAAACATTTGAGTTTCTACTGTATGTCCGCCAACTTTTGAAGATAGACTTATTTGAAAATTGTTGGGCTATTTATAATTTCTCGTTTCAGTAAAAGCGATTCACGGGAGAAGGCAGACTTTTAACTTCAACTGATTTCTTCATACATTCTTAATCTAACCAGGTTGGTGTGCAGTGCCAGACAGCAACACTTTACTTCACCCGATTTTCTACATGAGATGCTCCTTAAATTAAAGTCCTCCAGATATCTTGCAAGTCGCAACTACACTTAACCGTCTATTGGATTGTTGGTACCGACAAAGCATACGATCAAACGAGTACGGGGAATTTAATTTGATCCGCAGACTTCGAAAAAAATCCCACTAGCATATTAAACGTACACTCAGACTTATAGTTCGAAGTACGTAAACAGCATAATAGGTGGTTCATAGATTCAAGACATAAGGCTACACTGCATAAGGGAATCTGTTTTAAGGCCTTACCTGGGATAATTAACAGTTCACAAAGATATAGAAGAAAACGTTTAAGCGATATAATCCGACGTGCCATCCCTTAAAGGTTGCAAAGTTCATTTGATCGTTGTCATTTATCGCGTTCACTATGTTCAAAGGTATATTTTCTGAGATAAGCAACAGTATTTAGCAAACAGGTAACAAGATAAACATTGCATGATTGTGTAGCGGTATACTTATATCGTGAAATAATTTATCACCGTCTTTGTTAACACCTTTGTCTGTATTTGGACAGTTTTCAATTAAGATTGTTGAAAATTCAGCATAAACACCTTGAAATTGAATCCTGGATTTTAGCAAAACAGTATGATACGCTAAAGTCCATAAAAATATTTCCATGTGATCAGTGCAATGGGCCCACATGCGAGGCCTGCGCACGTTTGGTACAACGCGTATCAGACCGCCTGCAATTACATTTTTTATAAAGTCCGTTTTGGTCTGGGTCTTTTGAAAACAGAGTCGACGATACGGTATATTTTAAGTGCTCACTCTGAGTTTAATGTTAATTTTTCACTCAATCCAAAACACATTGTTCGGGGGGAGCTGGCGGCACTGTGCAACGGCAATCGCGTGTTTCTGCATTTGAAACCACGTTTATACCGTTTTGAAAATTCATTGAGAAGCAAGCTCAAATCGCTCAATAATTATGTAATTGCGAAAAAGGTTTAACTAT
Organism: Phoronis australis; assembly: GCA_002633005.1. Classification (NCBI taxonomy): domain Eukaryota; kingdom Metazoa; phylum Phoronida; family Phoronidae; genus Phoronis; species Phoronis australis. The sequence continues at coordinate 79,327 of NMRA01000470.1, forward strand.
TTTGAGGCTTTTATTTTCATGCTCAGTTAGACATTGAATACGTAACCAACATTAGACGAAACATTACATTTTTTCATGTGAAGTTTGCACTGCATTCTCGCGCATCACTATACGTCGTTCGGCCTGGGCGGATTTTCATATTTTTTTCATTCATTTGTTCGAGTCGCAACGAAACAGTGTAAACAAATTAAGGAAGTTTGCGCTAACTTTTATCTGGTTTGCATGTTCAACGACATTTATAGTATTTGTACGAAAGGTAAGTCTTAGAATTTTGCCGGATATTTCGAACCGTTCGGCTATCTCAAATTGGCTGCTCCGTCGATTACACTTCGAGTCCACTCCGGCAACTGGCATTAGGGGTAGGGCAATTCCTTTGAATTTCGGGTCTGTATACTTAATTTTCAACGATTAATTGTCTGTGTACTGGTAATTTGCGCTGGATGCAATATTCTCTACACTCGCCATGCGGGGGATTCCGTATGAGTTCACCCTGACGTCACAGAGCAGGAAGGGCTCCCAGAAATATGGCCGTCAGTATTTGTCGATCGTCATTTTGATATTTATTGTAAAATATACGGCAATAGTCTCTAATGTCGAGTTGTTTCTAATTATTTATCGAACTAAAACAATTGATTGTAGGTTTCAATAAATTTATTAGTCACAAATGTTAAAATTCTTCGCTTAGCCGCCGTTTTTGTCGAGATTGTCTTGAAACAAGCCGTCTTTTTTCTGTCTTGGTCGTGCCGTCCAAAGACGTCAGTTTTTAAAATGGCCTTCCCAATGACGGCCAAGACGGCCGCTAGATGATTCTCTGTATATAATCACACCAACAAATCCATAATCGCATCTCCAAAGGCTTACTTCACAAGCCAGTTGTTGGACAGATATTGTCAGGCACATGAGCTGGAACACATAGTGCGCTTTTTACGACCAAACTGCCGATCATAAGAATTTATCAGTATCAGTCTATTCTAAAATACTTGGCAATAAGAGTTCCAGATGAAAAAAAAATGTTACAGACAAAGCTAATGCTGAACACGTGATTTCCGCTTTAAAAGTGATCGAACCGGAAGTACACAACTCATGTTTCTTATCGAATTCTTTCTGGGACCACCACATGTGACAGTCGCAATCGTACAAATCGTACGACATATACCTGCAACAAAACGTATTCTATCATTTATTTTAACAGATACGTTCAATTTAAACTAATTTCATAAATAAAAAGGTCTCGAATACAGTTTTGGTGATCATCTTGTTCATCCACTGAACTTGACAAACCGCCAAACGGTGTGGTAAACCTCGTCTGGCCAATAGACAACTCTATTTACACAAGTTATGAAACACTGATTTCAAGAACTTATAAGGCTAATCGCCACATAAAGTGTTATTGTGCCTATTAGAGGTGAGCGTTTTCAGTTGCCTAAACACATTAAACAAAGGCTATTTAGCTCACCTACTCCGGTGAGTTTAGTTCAGAAAATGGACGGAATGATTACATTTGACAAATTTTCTGACGTCTGTTCTTACAATTTTAGCAAAAAGAAAGATGAAAAACAATATCTAGCAAAAACACTTTACATGCGCGCACCCAGCCTTCGATATTGGGGTCTCGAATTCCCGACGTTGTGGACCATTTGCTAACAAAAGAGCGGACGGAATTAAAAAAAAAACAAAAAAACGGAGCACCTCTGTGAATTGCGACTTTGCGCTTATTTAGTGGACTTTTGTTCCAATTTCTCAGACTTTTTGTCTCTCGGGGCGGACCTTTTTGCCCACTTCGCCAATTGGGGGGCTCGTTCGAGCCCCGAAAGCCCCCCCCCTCCTGGGTGCGCGCATGCTTTACGTTTTCGTCACTGGTTTTTGTTAATGGACTGTAGGTAATGATTGGTACCGTATCCAGAAAAAGTTTCTGAAATAAGCCGTTGAGGAGTAAGAAATAGAAGCTATAAATAAAATTTTGATGCTGTTTTTTGAAATTTTCTTGGAAAAAATCTCCCCAATAAACCAGTCTAATTAGTTTGCGCATCTTTGTCACGCAGCATTTTGAATTTATTCTAATTATCATGCATTTATTTGAAAAACAATAAACTCAGTGGCAGGTGGTTCATATTGGAAAAACTAACCTTCCTCCGCAAGTTTTATATCCTCTGCTTGGAAAGTGTGGATGCGTTGTTGTCTTTGTTAGATCTAGCGGTAACTGCAAACTGTCACGTCTGTATTGCGCAGGCGTGAAGCAAGTTCCAGTAAGTAATGTTCTTGGGTTTCGCGTCTTGTTGAAGAGAACACAGTCGCAGTGAATGGGGTTGCTGGAATGAGAGATTTTAGCGTTTGGACACTGTTTCAACTGCAGTTGACTTTTAATTTTTCACCGTAAAGCATTCCGTTCAATTGAGATTGAACAATTGAATTGCCTTTGAATGTATGATTGAGTTGCACATATCCAAGAAGTGAAAATTCCAGCACGTGCTGTCAGTATTCGAATGAATTTAAGATTAAACATGCTTTTTAAAATACGTTTAAGTTGGTTAGACCGTCTTAACAACATTCGAAGTGTTTCTATGGAACTGAATATGATGTCATTGTATTACGCCGCTATTGTAAAGCTTATTTGCAAATATCAGGGATCTCCTGCTGTTTAGAATGTCTATCCCTACTTGGAAATGTAACATCTGTACCCCGGCTCTTGGCCGGCCCTAGGGTGAATGAAAATATGTCCGTTTTGTAAAGACACAACGTTCGCATATTCAGCGTACGAGTGAAATGTGAAACCGAATCACACTAAATGTTTAATGGCTGGAACCAGTATTACCGTTTATAAGTGTGTCGAGGCCCATGCGCATATAATTGAAATAAGACGTTTTTTATCATGGCTAGACACGTCAACACTGATTTTAGCTCAAGTTTCACTCACATTCTATTTCAAAAAGACGCTACTTCATTCTCTCCCAAGTGTTTCGCACACGGTCGCTAATTCAGGAAGCTCAACATCATTTGTAGGTGCATGGGTTTAAATATGCTTATAAATGGCAACACAAAGACATCACCAGGAAGGAACACAATTGGTTTGGCACATTTTAACGTGTTTTCAAACGTAACTTCAAAAGAAGTAATGTTAAAGTGGTCAGCAATTCAAGTATTGTGTATGAATATTGACATCACTTCGGTCCCCAAAGACTGCATAATTATTAGTGACGCTGGAATGCTTTGAACGGGACAGGTTTGCCCTTACAAAAGACGCCTCTTCGGGCACGATCCTCTTATTTCGACCGTTAGATGTCCCTGATATATGTAACTGAGACGCCACACCTCATGCGTCATATGAAATGAGCTTCCAAAACGAACCGTCAGATGCCACTAGTGTATGACTTGAAAACTGCATGGCAAGCACTGCTGGTGGGCTTTAGGTGGGTGATCTGTCTGGGGGAAAATAAATAGTTACACTATTTCACAATGTACGGAAGGTAGCACTGTCGAATTTTGTTTAACATGGCGTCTCATTGGCTAAAATAACAAATTCGACGTCACAACATATTCAGTCGTTCCCATTGGTGTAGTTCGGTGGCAGCCCTTCGGTTAACACAAACTTCGTTGAAAACACGACTAAACTTTGTTTGAAAGCTTGATAATGAATCGCTCGTAATGTCCAAACAATCTCCTTTCTTCAGGTGTGCAGCTATATAAAAAACACCGAGAGACATAAATAAACAAATTAAAACACTAGCTATATCATTTCGAGACTGCATGTCTCATCATCAAGCAATAAGTGGAATGAACACAGACGTAGCGAAATAAACATTGAAATACTCGTGACAGAGGGAAGGGGGGCATACAAGCGGAGAGTGTGAATGCAACAATTCTATAGGTAACCCACAACCTTGCAGTCGCCAAAAACGTAGATTGGCCCTACGGCGATCCCGTGGCGCGAAGAAAAACAAAATGTGTGACGGGTAGGGGAAAACTATGAAACACTACTGGCGGTGTCACTACGGTGATGGTGGTAGAGACGCCGTGCTTCTGGTGTGACGGGGGTATAAACAGGCACCGATGTCCGCACGTTTATGATAAGCTGAAGTGTGAGACTTTTAGGAAGGGACGCTGAATGTAATTTTAGATGAATGCGATGGGAATGAGAGCATCGAGGATTACAGAGAGAGAAAGGAAGCTCCAATGATTGCTTTATTTGAAGACCAGGAGCGAAACGGTGACTAATATAAATTAATGAAGTATACATCATACTGTAGGTATCTACAGATTCAAGAAATTATATTTTGTCCAAATGATTTTATTCTTGGTGGCTGCAGGTGTCCGCCATAAAATAAAATTTGCAAATGTCGTTTTATTTACGCCCACAGCAAATTTCTCCAAGAATAAGAATGATGTCCAGAGTAAAAAGTTTGTCTACTTGACAGGCAGACGTGAAAAGTTTAATGTTGACCACGTCAATAAAGCTCTGTCAGGGGATGAAAATGATTTGATATACGCCCCTCTAAATTCCAACTCTGTCTCATTCCCTACACCTGAATATTTTCCCGGAACAGCAAGCATCCAAATTTTACTACTCGGGACTCGACGCGCGACCAAGCTCTGTACCTGGGAAACAAATTCTAGTCTAAAACAACCCGTCCTGCGTTGGATCGTGACCCTAACTTCAGTGCCAACTCGTAGGTCCGGGACGACTGTGTGGTACTCGCCGGGGTACAGAGTACTTTCGGTGTGTGCATGCGGAGTTAGGGGGAGGGGGTGGGGTACGGTACTTGTACCGTGGTCTTATGTTTGCTAGTTCTCAAACACATCGGTTGTAAGCCGAGCTCGCTTCAGCAGCTGGTGTTCTCAGCGGAATATCACTGGCTGTCAAAACTCACCAAATGAGTTATTCAGTCTTTGACGGCAACGGTTTGTTGTTTGCAAGTCATCCAGGGTCACTCTACTATGCAAGCACCCAGTCTTAATTTTTGACAATGTGGACCTTTTACTGTCAAAAAACGGGGGACTAAAAACGGGGTACCACGTTGAGAGCTATGAATTGTGCATTCGCGCAATTTTTAGCGGATTTTGTCTCATTTTCTCGGACTTTTTGTTTCTCTAAGGCGGACCTTATTGCCCACTTCACTAAGTGGGGGGGTCGTTTGAGCCCCCCTCCCCCCGATCGCAGCACATTGTATTCTACGTACCGAACCGACTTGATTTTCACATTGTGTTTACGGGTGATTATACGTTCGTCATATTCGATGGCGCCATTTTGAAGATGTATAGATAACCGGAGGGAAAGACATTGTCGTTTGACCAATTTAGCATTGCTTGCCATTTGAACGACGACTTTCCTTCATAGGGCATACAAACTCATAAACAACACCACACTGGACAACGGGATATTATTGAAATTAGAAAAACGGCGGTCTAGCCAGTTGTTCCTTTCTGGTAATGCCTTCATGATGGTCTATATTTTTAAACTTACTCGTTCAACCAAATTCTTTTGATTTGGTCTCTGCATGGCTTGTAAAATCCAGTTTTGATGATCACGTTCCTCCTCAGATCAATTTCTTTGTCTCCAGATGGTAAATTAAAAGCTTTGTCCTCAATAGATGCGATTTTGTTACCTGACAAGTTGATCACGCGTAACGTTTCAAATCCCTGAAAATCTTTGCTGCGGATTTTGTCAATGGCATTGTTGGCTAAATCTAAATGTCGTAGGTTCCGAATGTCTTTCAATGAATCACCTGGTACCTGAGTGAGTCCCATACTCCTTGCTCGTAGAACTTCGATAGCATTGCCATCTATGAAGAATATAGTGTATTACAACAAACATTTCTTTCTTTTGTTTTCACCAGCTTAAAACACAAAACGGACATCTTAAATCGAGAGATAAACTTAAACAATTGAAAAATTTGTGAATCACAGAACAGTGTGTACAATTTTTATTAACAAGCCCATGGAAGTTAAATCCAGTGTCTCTGTGGCGGTCATTTTATTAGTGACCCTCCGAATCTCAAGAAAATAAAAGAACATATTTCTTCTTCGAAACTTCTGTTCAAGGGTAACTTTTCGTGAATATGTTTTGTGTCCAGTTAAGCGGCTGTGTTCAAATTTTTAAGTTTAGAGTTGAAAAAATAGTTTATGTTAAAACTGCGAATCTAAGTAGGTTCACTGCTAAATACGTATTGTGAACTAGCCTCAGTGACTAGGTCACTGTCACTTAACCAAGTTTTTTAAAACATTAAACAATAATCCAAGCAAGGCGAACAATTTGTAAATTTCATTTACGCGCCGTTTTTCAAATGCGATGTGGTACGATTGTCGGCTCATACACATCCAGGGAATTCACAGACACCTTGGTAAACAACATGAAAGAAAACAGCAGTTCTAACTTGTCTGCGCTAGAGTTAAAAGCAGCCACTAGGACATGCATTTTGGTGCGAGTAAGACAAAGTAACAACCATAGAAAAAATGTATCAAAGAAACACAGACTAGCAAGTTTTTTGCACAAAACATTCTAGAATTTCGCAAAATCCGATGGCACTGAAATTATTTTTCACCACCTAACTGGAAGGTGTTCAATAGATCAAGTGCGAGAAAAGTAAGACCTCGCAAGAACTCCCAAAATCGCGAGAGTGAAAGGAAAGTGTTTTTCCAGAATGTGGGCTTTTTTAAAGAGTTCTCACCATGCATTTCTTATTTTTGAGGTTTCAGTTAGCTAAAAAACCGAATATCATAAAGTCTAACTAAATTAGCACCCTTTATGCCAAAATATATTTTTTAATTTTTGTCTTGTTTCTTAGCAGCAGGCATACCAAATATTAATAAACCTCTTAAGATGTATTAATAAAATTCTTTTGAGAAACAGGGTAATGGTGGGAACTCTTTAAGGGAAATGGCAGCCGTTGAAATGGTTCTTCTTGGAGGTTGGAGAGGGATTGACTTAAGTTTTTCCGTGCCAACGCTCATCGGAACGTAGCCCAAATTATACGTTCCACAATACGTTTTAAAAACGACTACAGCGACGTACTGTAGGCAAAAATTGTATTACAATGCTTCATTATTACGTATAATAATATTAGTTTCTCACCAAATTAGGAGCAGAAAGTTGAAAACAAAAATGAAATAAGAGTACAGAATGAACGATGAGGAAAATATCAGTCAGAAATCGAAGCGTCGTTCATGCTGCACTATATCGCCGTTGATGTTTTCAACTTCCCACGTGTCCACAAGCCATGCGTTCACATTATTAATGGCACCGCGAAAGATAAATCATGAAAATTGCGATTTCATGGTCGAACTTTAATACTGTAAGTTCTAGGTTTCAGGGACTGTTTACTAGAAAGTACGCACCCGCAAACATATCCTCCGTCCATTTTAACTCTCCATTATCGGAAATGTCTAACTCTCGCGCTCTTGACTCGTTGATGGCGGTGTAGGGTAGACTCTTGAACAAGTTGCTGGATATGTCCAGCGTGGTGAACATAAAACTGGAAAAGGCATCTGCAAGACAGATGATTTTGGTAAAATTTATGTCAAGAATAGGTGAAATGACATAAAACAATTCTGCTTTTGTAATCAATCGTGGTACTTATGCAAATAGATTTGTGTACGTCTCCAATGTTTATGTACATGAACCATATGTATAAAAAATCTGGCATTTTGAGAACATACTTTAAAATGTAAGCTAGGGGGCCTACTTGGGAATGTTGTTCCCCGCGCTATACCGGCAACAAAAAATGAGCGCTTCCCAGCATTACAGCGAAAGGAAGAAAACGACGTGTTTAAAGACAGCCATGCCCCCTCTCGGAGGAGTGAGGGAAACAAATTGCGTTTTAAGGACACCTCCATTCAAGGGAAAGTGGGTCCGGGCATTCAAAGATCAAGCCATTGCTTGGAGGGAAAACACTTCTCTATCAAAATGGCACTGAATATTAAACACAGTTGTTGTTTAGAAAGCCTACGAAAATCAAGTGTCAAAAGTTTGCATAGCAGCGTGGTCGTCAAAAATCTGCATCGTAATTAGATTTCAAAGTGCACTGGGTGCTGCCGTCAACAGTTTAATGCAGCTTCTTATTTCGGTGGTAAAAACATAAATTTTCCATCGAATTACACCTGATGGGTAAAACAAGATCGAAATTTACATTGGGTCCTGCGTATTGCTTTGGTAAAAAGTGTCCCATGGTTTTCATCACTAACGCATAAACATGTGTTCACATAAAACAACTCCGAAAAATTGTTGTCTATTTTAAGGGCAGGCTTGTATTAGTTTTAACAGACGACTCAGGAAATGTGTCCGTTAATGTCGAGTTCTGAAAATATTCATGAATGAACTGTGAATGTCGATCTAGGGTATATCACGCTCAATTGCATAGTGGCATATCGCTCGAGTGACATCTATTATTGGAAATTATGGCCGCGACGATAAGCCCAAAACACAACATGTAGGCCCTGCCTAATGACGTACAAATTAGGCTTTCAAATGGCAAATCCAAATTCAGCCTACTTTTCACACTTTGAACAAATTCACTAGGTTCGGCAAATAGCCTAGAGGCGTCGAAATGCCATCTTTTGTGCACATGTGAAATATATTTGACCTGCCGACCGGATCTGGCTCCCATGCACATGTGAAGAACTTCTAAAAAATCTGGTCAGGATCACCAAATACTAGGTAACAGGAACACATACTAACCATCGGCAATATGTGACAATTTGTTTTTTCGCAGTATGACAGTTTCAATATATTTGTAGTGCATCGTAGAAACAACAACTTTGCTAAAGTTTGGTACGTATGTGAGATTGCGGTCCCCGCAATCCACGTGCAAGGCGTATTCGCCACCCGAGTTCTTGGCATCCTGGGGAACGTAGCAAGCGCACTCAGATGGACATCCAGTGATGTCAGGGCCATACGGAAGTTTATCGGGGACGACTTCGGCTAGAATCGCCAAAAAGAAGGTTTTGACGATTGTCGCTACCACAACTGTTGATACCGTCATTTTCCTGTAAGACAACAGACACACGTTATATTTCCAGAGTTAGTCAAAGAAGTAGATTCATTTGCCCAAGACAGACAACAAGTCCATTGAAATGTGTATGCACTACCAACTGAAACCCAGTGAGGCCTGTGCAGTGTCTCTTAACAATCAGGAGCGCGGAATGACTTGCGAAGTTTGTAATCACAGGGCATTTCGATCTTCCGTATACTTCACCAGAGTAATTTTCGAGAATATGAAAACGTGCCAAAGCATATAACACTGTCCTACTGGACGCATTACCACTCAATTTTATATGCTATGGCTAGATGTTACGGGAATCTTCATTTAGATAAATATACCTTATTCAACTCATTGTTGTATACCTCTCTGTACGGTTCTGTGGAAGGCCAGAGGAACCTGATTTTGCGCCTCCCGACGAGTAAGTAGATTTACAATTTCGCGGCGAATTCATCAAAATATTCGCGTGCTTGTTATATCTTCGGATTGCTAGTCTCGTCGTTTCGTTATTGGAAGTTTAGTTTCCAACTTTTGCAGCCCCGGCGACTAACCCGGCTAGTTAATGTCCGTAATGTCTCCAGTCCGGCCACGACACGGCCTGATCGGGTTCTGAGCGTCTGGATTACAACACTTAGTATAAAATTCCAAAACACAGCTATGCTCGCCTGTTTTCATATCACAAAAGAATAATTCCAATTTATCCCCAAACAAACTCCAAGCTTCCAGCGACCGACCTTGGTAAGTTGGCCTACCAAACTTTGTAGACTTCAAAATGTCTATAAATCCGTGACGGCGAAATGAAACAACTCGTTTGTTTAAGACGTCGATGTATTTGTAAGAGTTTTACATTAGCATTTTAATGATTTATTCGTGTAAAACGATGAATTCAAGCGTTTAGCTGACACCATTAAGCGTCTTGTGAACTGCTGAGCAGACTGTGTTAGAACCTGTGACATTATTGGTTAATTTCAGCACTTCCGTCTAGTGTCAGGTGAAAGAACTAACCTCTTGAATTTAAACTAGCAATATACATTTGATGGCTTGAAATGATAACGACGTGAGGTGTGCAGGATTCTATTTCACGAGGATTCCGCATAGTTAGTTATCCGAAAATCACTTGAGACACTGATTCACCAAATATTCTCCCATGACAAAACCCGAGAAAGCAAAATGCACACCAACCTTGGCGACACGATTGAGGGCGTCGCAATCACACTTAGGTTTTGGTTCCACGCAAAGCGCGGTTGTGTGTCGGTGCGAAATACAGTATTTTCTTGGCCAACCCACAACAAAAATCCCGCGGACTTCGCCGTCTTTTTTCCAAGTAAACGCCTCGCCGCATTCATCTGACCATCACAAAAGTTGTTTTGTCCCAGGTAAAATCACACTTGGGCACGAAAAAAAAGTCCAGCAACTCCGCCTATCGGGCACAAAAAGATTTCATGTCCGCAGCCAACTCCATTGTGCTAACAAGCAGGACAATTTTTTCATTCCGCCCCATCCAATTTTACGCTTGTGGGTTGGGAAAATGTTAAGTGCCCCAAGCCAACTCCTCGCTGTCGACTTACTAACCACCTCTGCTATTGCTACTCAAACCTGTTAAGGTGTCATATCACTTAAAAGTTATATGACACCAATAACATGCCGTTGCTCATCTATCACCACGGCTCATTAACTGTGTTTACATATGCTAATAAAGTAACTCAAGCGATATGAGTCAATGTCATTTGTTAAACTCGTTTTCACGAATGCGGCTGACGCCCCAAGTTTGAACTCGATCACCCCTAGAGCCTCTTCGCGTGTGCCGAACGCTTGAGTTCTCTATCGGAGTGGAGTCCAGAAGCAGTAATTTCGAAAAGTTGGGGTTTAAGGAATACATTCATGTTTCAAGTGAAAAAATTTCATTTAATCAAGCCTTTTATAGGCTTAACATGAAAATGCCAGTGGACTACTGCACAAACAGGTTCAAGTCACCGAACCGACTTACGTACATGTAGTAAGACTGAGCTTTTTCACTTTGAGAGCACGGAAAATCTTACGTAGGCTGTCTTAGTAATAGTAGCTTTAGCGGTAGTGTTTGCTTTCCTGTTTTAGGTTTATTTGTCAGTTAGTCGTGTTACAAAAGCCAGGTGTCTAACGTTAACCAACTAAGATCTAAAAGGTGGCATACACTAGCCCACAATACACAGGTAAATGTGTTCACAAAAATGAACAATTTAAAGGTAGCGAACTAAAAAAATTAAACTTCATCCAAGAATACACTGCTATTGATGTCATTTTTTGTTTATACACTGATACGAATTCTTGAAATGTATTTGTTGTGCTAGAAAATTTGACGTCGTAGATAATTTCGTGACTAAATCTTCTGTACTTACCAGAACTTCAATATGATACCTCGTACACTAACTAAGGAGAAACTTTTCCTTGACTAACTTCAGTGTATTTGATTTATACTGCAGAGCTATTAACAGTAACAATAAATATATCGTGGAAACCTGTTTGTCGAGAATAACGACCTTAACATAGAGACCGAGCATCTTAATTAATCACTGGCGACCTTTAACCCTGTCTTATCCGGTGCCACTCGCACATTGTGGTTGTTTTGTGGGCGTATCCAATATTCTTTTCGAAATTAATTTCCACAGGTTGATTTAAAAATATCTGACCACCTGTTTTTGTGCATGTGTACAATATTCTTTTTGAAGTTAATTTTCTGGCCACAGATACTAAGGATCAAAACTCGTGAATTAAACAACTTTTAAAATATGAAAATAATGTTAGCACATGAAGCTTAAGATCTTGAACAGACTTGATGACTGCAAAATCATTTTGTGTGCACGAAATGTCCCAATTTTCATTGTCACGTGACCGCGTTTTGCCTAAAAGAATGGTAGTTTTTTATTTTCATCCACCCCTTGTTAGAGTAAACAAACCAATGTACGGACCACGTAAAAATTGGTCTACGTGGTCGGGAGGATAAGATCTGTTGAAACCGTGACAACAGTAGCCTCGGCAGGCTATTTAGAGGCTACAATACCCCTGCGTCGCTTTCTAGGTACTAACCTCATAACCCGTGTATTTAAACGCGCTGTAAAAACAAATCCGGTCACTGTACATTCGGTAAAAGTGCGGTACTTGACAAGGTTGGCCACAGAAATTCATGCATAGTTATTTACATACTTACATAGTCTCCAATACAGAAAATACAAGCCTTTAAATTATTTCAGTTGCGTTCGAAAGTTATTCCTGTCTCTAATCACTCAGCACCAGTATACCGACAAAGCCGAGATCCCATAAATTAAAGCTTAAATCTCAGTTCATAAATAATCTTTCTGTGTCCAGACGAGCCAACCATTACTGGTTCCTTTGGCCAATGCAAACCTACAACATCCATACACTGGTGACGTAAATATGCTATTTTCACCTTTTACTTCCATTTGCTTGTCGAGTCTCTATAACTCGTAAAGTACCTCGTCTTCTGTACTCTTTCTCGTTCTTTTGTAGGGTAGTGTTCTCGTGTTACACAAACCCAACTCAAAACCGTGCGCTAGCTCGTGCATAGTTTCAGAAATTGCAGTTGCAAAATCGAAGCTCTAATGGCATAACCAGTCAACAGACATACACGAGTGCTCGAAGCAAAGTACGTGAGCTCTAACTCGGCAGACACTCCTAGTGAATAAGGAAGCAACTAATGATCTTGCTTATCCAGAGTTGCAGCAGGCCATGCAGTCTGTGATGCTGCTGGAGACTACTGTGTGGTAGCTTAGGTGTGAATTAAATTTTAAACAGTTAAATATACTTTGGTTTGTGTTCAGGTCACGCCTTTGAACTGAGCGTGAACCGGACCACTTTTTGACATACCCTAAACATCAATTAAACTTTAGCTTTTGAAGAAGCTCTCAGTTTGAGGTGTTATCTGAGGAATACCAGAACACTTAATTAATAAATTCTTGTTGTGATCTTTTGAAAATTCATTTCATCTTTTTCTGCATAACAGTCTTGCAGTGGGTACACAAGCTAACATTTTCTGTAGTTACATTTAGTGCTAGTCTGGATACCAGCTTTTGGATACAAAGTTAATCATTTTGACGCCCACAGAAAGTATACAAGTAAGCGTTGGTATCTCTTTTAACTTACAACAGCCTTGGAATCTAACTGATCTGCCAAAATAAAAAAGTTAGGTTTATATGCGCTGCAAGATGGCATAAACTTTATTGCAGACCTCTGAGTCTTCAGTAACACACTGCAAGTTACAACAAGAATTTGACTTGGGATCATAGATTATGGATGTCCTGAATAATTACAGTAGAAAACTCAGGACCCCCTATTCTTTAAAACGTGGATGAACTCCTGCCTAGGTGGCACCGAACAATTTGCCACCCTGTGACAAATGCTTTTATGTATATTGATTTTTTTTTGAGTATCATATGTTTTACACCCTTCATGTGGGTAAATTCATTTTAATTTCTGGCAATGAAATTGAAAGATTTGTTATTCTTTCTGAAGGAAAACGTCATATTCAAGAAAAAGAGCAGAAGTTGTTTGCCCATTCCAGTGAGGGCTTATAAGATCAATAACCATATCAACTATCTGATGGAACTGATTGTGAACCACTGGTTGATGAAGGTTGGCATTCTGTGGTGGGCAATCAAAATATATAGAATTATTTTCATTATTGCAGACTATGAACTCACCAAAGCTTTTGTAAATTGAGATTTGGTTGGTTTTGGATGGGATTTGCAACAGAGATTTGATTTGATTTACTTGGCAAAAATATGTTTTTCTTCAAAAAGTGATTTGAATTACATGACTGTACATCTGTTTAAATCATTTGAAGACTCCAAACTAGTCCAAAGTATCTATAAGAGACTTTGTGGTCTCGGTTATATGAATATGACCCACCTTAAAATGGAAAAGAACAGGCCCTCAAAAAAATTACTACACAATTTTGTAAAATATTTCTCACTGATATGTGTTGTCAGTACTAAAACAAATCTGTATGCCACGGTTTAGTGAATACTTTCAGGTAATAATGAGACGCAGTTAGCAGCTTGCTGCTCACAGCATTGTTTCTTTTTCAGTTGGCATTTCTTGACACCTGTGACAAGGGCACCATGATGGAATTTCTAATGTTGCTGGGTAAGGATCCAATGAAGTGAGCTCTGGTAGCCTAAACACTAGTCTAGGTTCTCGCATGGCGACATTCAACAGTAGGCCTCTCAATTCCTGCTCTCATTCATGCGACTGATTCGACCCTAAAGTGAAAGTGATTCATTGGCTACATTCACATTAATGAGAACAATTTATTTTAAACACTATAACTTTTATCTGTAATAACTGTCTGAATTTATTTGCCAACATGTACAAAGATACCCACTGTATGACTATTAGTTGTTTTCATTAAAACCGTCCATACTTCTTCTGTCCTCAAGAAGACTTTCGACTTGCAAGTCTCGGTACTAATCTCTGCTTCCTCCATTCTTCCAAGATGGCGTGGATTAATCTTGCCTTCAATAACCTAATGTTAGTCGAACTGGTTGATCAGGTGTGCTTGAAGGTGAATGCTATTCGGCATAAATTGTAGTCATTGTTAATCCTTGGGAAAGCCACTAGATAATTATAAAAAGTGAAATAGAGATTAAGCCAGCGTTACATATGTTTTAATTAAAACCTCAGACGCAGCCTGAATCAGTACGGTTCAATGGAGGTTGGCATGTATAGGATCAAGGTGCTAGCAAGGCCCAGTAAGTCAATTATGTCATTACAATTCTCTTCAAACGAACTTTCTTTGGAATGGAGTAGAATATGAACATATCCAATCCTAAATAAAAGAAAATCGTCTATTCATTATAAAAAGCACCTGTATTTATTATACATAAAATTAATATACTTTTTGAAAATGTCGACTCTTTGCACCACCAGATCATTCACAGCTGGGGGTCAATGCGATTTCATGGCCATCACCTGCGTCTATTAAATGCCAGCTAGCATCTCTCACTAAAATCGCATGCAGCCAAGGCCATCAGAAATTAAAGTCTTTTAATTGAACACACACACACACACAAACACACACACACACACACACACACACACACACACACACACACACACACACGCACACACCTCACAGTCACACTCTCACAAAACCAGAAATGTCCATTATTTGAAGAACCGTGTGAACGGAGAGGAATCTGTTCTCGGGACTGGGGTCTGGTTGGCGTTTTTATGTTGTATGGGTATGGGGATTTGTATTGTGGATTTGGATTTGCTGGTCTAGGATTGACGTTTGGAGAGTCGTGACATAATTTAGAGAACCAGCCATGGAATCGTTTCCATCCCTTGCCCTCCGTCCAATACTCTATTACAAACATCACAATGTCAAGCAGGCAGCTTATTTCTTGAAAGCAACTGCTAACGTTTTTGTAAGAAATCATGCGCCTACCTGTTGTGATTTCTTGTGTTTAGCTGACAAGTCCCAAAGCACCTAACTCACCAAGATCGCTTATGCTCGACATGTTTTTCTTTCGTCAGCTGGTTCATTATGGGTAATCACTCCACTGGCAGCTCCGCATAAATAACGAAGATCTGCCCACAATTTATAAATTAAAAAATAATAGTAAAATAACGACAGTATGTACATGGCTATAATTTACGAAAAGTGTTAAATGTAGTGATATCTTTCGACTGGTAAAATCCAATTTTGTGTTCCAAGTTGGTGAAAGTAAAGGAAACAGAATATTTAACAATATATGCTTTTACAATAAATATTTGTAGAGTCAAACCTCGACGCTAAGGTTCAGAATTTCAACTCAGATTCGACTCAGACTCAAAATAATGAATAGCGATATATAATTGGAATAGTTTACTCGAAGAATGGCATGCAATTGATCAATTTTCGGCATGAATTTCGAGTAGAGAGATTAGACCTTGTTGCGACCTAAATTGTTGTAATCGATGTTAATTGCCTCCCGATTAACAATTGAAATATGGTTGAAGTTACGAATTTTGTCTGCTGTTTATCCCAAAGCAATTGCCGCATTCACCACAGATTATCTTAAAAATACAGATTTCCGTCTTTGCTGCTTGTCATTCGTTCCCTTTTCTTGACTCTCTTCCCTAGTCTGACGATAGTTGGTTGTCGGCATTTGTCTCTGTTCTTTTCGCGGTTTCAGATTGTACTCCATCATGCAACAGTCAATCAAAGCCAGAAGGAAGCAGAGCGACAAAGCTATCGCAGAAGAGGCAATGGCCAGCGCATAGTTACGAGCAACCTCGAGGACTGGCGTCACTTCCTGCTTCGGCGGAGCTTCTGAAACGTGTATACATGTACAAAATTTTGCCTTTATCAGGTCTCACGACAACAATTCAAGTAATAAATATTGAATGATTTTTCATCAACTAGTGATTCACTTAGTTTGCATAAAGGATGGTAACGTGCCATTGTAACGCACACGCGATTTTGCAAATTCTGTTAACTATATTTCATGTATAAGGAAGTTTTCCACGCACACAAATCTACTTGTAGCCTTAGCCTATACAATGTCCACAAACTACTTCAAAACATGGATTGCAAACTACCTCCTAATAAAAAAGATCCAGTGTTCGTTTTAAGTTGTTGGACAACAGTGGTAAAATCTATAATGATTCTAATTACAAAGATTATCTTTCAAACAAGTCAAAGAACTTTGCGTAAATTAGTTACCTGCACATTGTGTCGTCAAGTTTGAAAATGTATCGTCCTTGTGCAGCTGAAATTTCGTGATGTTCAAGCTAATGCAGCTTTCCGTGCACTCATTTCTTCTCCTCTCGTCGACCGCGTTGAAGAGGTCGTGCACCTTGGACGTTCTATGTTGCTGCGCTTTATCGAAACTGAGGCCATTGGGGAATTCGAACTGGGGGGTGCCTTCGATTTCGCCGTGGTTGAATTGGCTATTTGGCTGATGGAATGTTTTATTGGCGGCAAGAGACAGGTGAAGAAACACTGCAAGATATTTAACATCATTAAGATACACTCGTTCCCCTCTTTTTTTGGCTATTGTGAAATTTACGCCACACATTTCTGTTTACGCTCCTGTGAGTTGAATAGACCTTTGATATGTTATCAATATGAGGAGCATTCCCGTTTAAACCAGCGGAATAGTTCGGAAATTTTATGAATGTTGGAGTCCAGCTGAGAGAACAACGAACTAATTTTTTATCTTCTCAAATAGATGGGCATAATCTTTTAAAGCTGTATTTTGACCTGTTTAGGTACCTAAACAAGTCAACCAAAATCGAATTCCCCAACTTACTCTCATAAAATCGGCCTCATAATCATCATTACAGTGATAACATTCTGTTTTCGTTACTAAATTATGTCATTTTCTAATTCACAATTTTGGGGTTAGCCAGCCCAATGAAGGATTTTCTTTGGTTGCTGAAGGTTTCGATGTTCTTGTTGGCAGCGGAAACAGAATTTTGTCAAGGTAACGGATATTGTGAGAGTAAAAGTCTGAATTTGATCATCGTTTTTAGCCACTAAACAGGGCGAAATGCAGCTTTAAAAATAACCTCGATATTAAATCATTCACATGACGAGCAGCGAGGAAGAATAGAGACGCCAGTTCAAAATAAGTCTAGAAACCTGAAAATTCAAAATATGCATTGTGACGTCATCGATGGAAACCCCCTTTATGACACTGTTGGCCTACATGTATCTTCATCTAAAGAGTAGAAATTAAACAGTAAAATAAACATTTAATTGGTAAATAAAATTCGGGCATTAGCCGAGGATGAGTTACAAGCTCTGGCGACTTATTCCCACAATGGTCCAGGACCGTCTAACGCAGTTTGAAGCAAAGTGCGAAGAAATGTGGAATTCATGCAGACATGGAAACGACTTTTGGGACGTCTCTAGATGACAACGATGGCTCCAGTTAACATTTAGACGCAGAACAAAGTACAAGTACAGTATTACACTCAGCTTACCCAAAGGTGCAAGCCAACTCAGAGATGCACTTCTCGTCTGAAGACACAACGAAGAACCTTAAAAACAATGGTTCAAATGTATTGACAGTGAAAAGTATAAATGACGATCATCTAAGGTTACTGTAACGATTTCTGTAGGCACAAGACATTTGTCAGTAAAGCATATACAGTGTTACCTAGTGAAGATTTGCACGATATTTCTTCTACGCCATTTTGTCGCGTCTGCGGTACGCAACCCTGGTTTCGGATTCTCACAAGCATTGCCACAACACTCACAAATACAATCACCCGGGCGCCCATAAGTGTTGGTCTTCACAGCATACATTGTAGCACCCCTCTCCCTGGGGGATCAGTAACATGTGTCGCACGCCATAATTTATGGTATCACTTTTGCTGGCACATAGTGTCACCTCGTAAAAGAATCTACCATTACTGGAATTGCATGGTTGCGTACATGCAGGCTTATGCGACACTGAGTTCAGGCCTCAGTAAAGGCATGAGCAAGTTCAAACGTCCAAGAGAGATTTCCAGGTAGTTGAAATGGATGTGAAAGAGGGGAGAGAATGCGGATCTGCTGTGAAGCTCTGGAGTTGCCTTCCATAAAAACTTGATGGCAACGTCTACTAAGAAGCTTGCACGCGACTTGGCGTTCCAGAGAGAGCGTCTGCTTCCTTCGACTTTGTGTATTAAAACACGCAAGTAGGTGTTTCGTGTTGTTCTTGTCATTTCTTACACTAGATTATTCTACAGATCCTGAGTTCAAATATGGAGAGGGTAAATTGTCTCTTTAGTAACCCAAGTAGTCCTGTTTACAAATTCAACGTTCATCAAGCGAGTCCTGCATCAGCCGTGGTAATACGTGACAAAAACCTCCCGTTTGACAGTGGTTTCTACATCCAAGCTAAATCCAGATATAAATATGGTACACCGTAAGCTTTTACGTGCACTTTCGTCTGATGTAACGAATCGTAAGATAATTATGTACCGCAGTTCAAAGAGTTAGTAAGAGAATCGAAACTTAACGCATCTATTTTTATAACTCATATTTTTATCGTATTTATTCGTGTAAAATTGACCCTAAATTAACATTCGCGAGGAATTCAATTTCAGATGCCAAGCAGTTCGAAAAATCGCCAGCTTTAGTCCAAAGTTTATCAATTTATTTTACCTAGTGAATTATAGGTGAGAAGCTGATGCGATTATTGCTCTACTCAACACAACATTACATTAGACCCGATTTCCTGATAAATGGGACTCTTGACGACACCGCGACTTGTGCAAATCTATTGACAAAGTAGGAGGTGCCCTGAAACGGGTCGAGGTTTAATGATCACCAACTATTTCCCGAATCTGCCTTCCGTTCAATTTGCTATAGCTTCATTTTGGGTTACTTTACAATTTCCTGGGCCTCCTCCTGACTCTAGATCCGCCTATTTGGCAAAAAACCTTCAGTTGGTAAGCAGACTATCTTTCAATGCACATACGGCGACGGAGGGCGACAATATGTATCGAGCGTGAAAATGCATGGCAACACACATTTGTCAGCACAACTTACACGCTGTGAGCCTAGAGGTATAGACCTACCGAAGTAGTAGTGTTTGAGACTGTCGTCAACGACGTTAATCCTGAACTTGTAGGTGCTGCCCCGTAAGGTGCACACCCTCATAACTGACTCTTGTAAAAGATATTTAGTAGATTTAACACGTTACCACATTCTGCCATCCCCATCCCCAGTCTTCCGTTCGCATCCACTTCACTGTAGTGAGCGAAATGGATTCAAGCACGTGAAAAACTCGTGTTTGATGAAATAAAGTGTGCATTGTTGCCGCCAAAATAATAAAATTTGCAAAACTTTCCATTCGTTGTTTCGGGTGCTCTCGAACGATAGACTTTTCCAAGGTTGAGATCGACCGTTTTGTCAGTACTCAGGCTGATAACCATGTCAACGAGGTTTGTTGTTTGTAGTGTCGGACATGGACATATAGTTTGTGGACTGGACATTATTTGTTTTCGACACCCACCTCAGAGAATACAACACCATGGAATCTCCAGCGCTTGTTTGTTGAAGATTTAGAAATAACCAGCTGACAAATAGTACCGGGTGGTTTATTTAGAAATATTACTTATCTACAAGGCATGTGCGCACCCAGGGGGGCTCAGGGGCTCGAAAGAAACCCCCATTTGGCGACGTGGGCACAAATGTCAGCCTCAGAGAAACAAAAAGTCCAAAAAGTAGCAAAAGAGACACTAGACCACTAAAAAGGCAGGAACTACCAAAATTTGGCAAATACACAATGATCATAACTGTGAACGTACTCGGTTTTTTCAGTAAAACGTCCACATTCTCAAAAAATCGAGCCCACACCCATTTTTAGGCTTGGTGCGCGCATGCTAGGACACCGATATTTGGTGTTTTGAGGACCCTCTTGGAAAGCAGTGCTATCATTGCAGAGGTCACCTCATTTTAAATATCACAGTAAATGAATAAATAAATAATCTTATAATGATGCACCTTCTTTCCAAGACCTTTTGATTAAGACAACTTAATGCTATAAAATCGGTTTCGTTTTTTTCTTACTCAGGTTAGGCATGCTTTCTGGGCTTGAAGATAACTATCACGTCGTTAGTGTTCCAGAACAAACCCATTAAGGTGCTTGTCAATCACGGCGAGTTCGTCCTTTAGTCGCCATGGCAGTATGGCTGGCCGTCGCGGGAATCCCGCGCCATTATTTAAGCGGTTTCTATTTCAACAAAGGATAAAAATCCCCAAGATGTCGTTTAAGAAGAGCAAAAACACCTGTGGACAACTATTTTTTTTACACAAGGTCTTGGGACTAATCTCTGAATTCAAAATTCGACACTAAAATTGACCAATTCTATAAACTTTCAAAATTGGAGTACGACTTGCATCATGAAGCATGATCAAGTCCAAATTGAGTTCAGACTTTGAACCCAGAACGTGGATTTTAATCTTTGAAAGCCAAATTATTTTGACAATTTCCGTTCTAATTTGATACGAACTCAATAACTGTTTATCATGTGTGCTTGACTATGTTATGGTTTACGCAACTAAGTATCTAATCCAAGTTTGCACTCGATGGGTCCGAGATTCTGATAAAAAACTCGAGTAAAAAATACAATGCCCTCGAACACAGAATAATAGACTCTTAAGTTCATATTAAAGTAGAAAGGAATTTGTCCAAAATGATTTCGAGGACAAGTAACAGGCTCCAGGGCCGTAGCATGGTTAATGTCTTTAGTTGTGTTCACTGAAATAGACCTTGGCAAAACATGTCACTCATCAATTTCCACTCTGCCTGGTAGAACTTAAACATGTAGTTATGTAGATACTATCCAGGAACATGGCCATTGAGTCTGACAATGGACAGGCATATGCCTGCGATTTACAATCCATCAGAGTGGTGTGTTTACGACTAAGCTTTAAGTGATGGCTGTGCAGGGCTGTCAATAAAAACAAGGAAACGTGCTAGAGAAGGTGCAGGTAGGCTATATGCACTAAATCAGAGTAATTCTGATTTTCAAAATCAAAGATATTTTTAGTGAACACAGAAATGTTAGAATTTGAGCTCAAGAAGGAAGTAAATATTCAACCGATAGGGCGACGTCGGCTTAGCCAGATTAATTCAAAAACGAATCTTACAATGACATTCATAGGAAGCCATTATCAGGAAGGGACAACTACCTGATGTGCCGTTTTTGGTCTTCATCCCCAGACTAATATCAGAAATAGCTTCTCATAGAAAATAAAACAATTGATGTCATCGGAAAGAGTCACTCTTTTTCTATAAAATGAAATCAATTAACTATATTCATGGTTATAAACAGCGGCATAATTATACTTTGAAACAGTCAACTTCAGCGCACTCAATCACAACTTCCCGCACGCAGACTCGGGTATTTTACGAGTGAGCCGTGATATGAAGCATATATGGCGCAGTGGTCAACTACCGCCTCATTAGCGTATCGTATTTGCTTCCTGCAATTGGTTACGAGGCTCAAATTGTGTTGATGCAACCGCCTTCCTTCTTTCATGGATTTCGTCTGAATTTGAAATGGCCCCAAAAATGGTATGCTTCCCCTATTTGAAGGGGGGTGTAAGGAACTGCCTCAGACAGGACCGGAATTTATTTATAAAAATTCTTGGTAAATCGGCACTCAGCCGAGGGAAAGTCGGAAATACAATTCTATCTTTGCAAAAGGTGCGTTGCCAATTGTGCGTTAGTTCAGTTGTACATTACCTTCTACTAGCTTGTCCCTTGTTCACGTACTCTAGTTCACTTGCTCTTCCGGTTAGACCGTTTATTGTCCAGTTCTTGTTGATCTGGTGTACGAGCTCTATTGTCCATAAAACAGCACAGCTTGTCTTTTAAGGAACAAACTAATAACAAAAAAGCACCCGCGCCTAAGGAACTAACCAAAATAGTGGTTACAGGTTCCATGGAAACTTACCAGAACAGGTAAGATAACAATTACTCTCGATATTGAAAATGTCGTTGACTTTGTTCACTTTTATTTAAAATTTTGTCGTTTTTATGATAATTTAAGGATTTTCTATGAGTGGAGCAGAATTTTTGACAATTGTCGAATCAAAAACATTATGACGTCAATTAAACGAAACAACATCTCATTTTCATTTCCTTTGAATTACAGACGCCAGGGTTGCTTCATCTTATTCGACGGCTACCAAAGTTTCACTTGCCAGAGACTCTTTTCCGAAAACTGTTGAATCGCGTACTGCGCTTAGAGAAATTTTTCAGTTTCACGCAAGTTGTGTTACTTGTAGGTTTTGAACCGAATCTCGAGTAAAGTTTAGTGGACAGGGACTCTGATTTTGTACACCATGAGACTTTTTCGATAATCTAAATTGGGCGTGAAATGTTGAGATTCGTGACTTACAAAGGTTCCATTTCCCATAACACTCAACAAATTGTTCTCAATAGTTTACTTACCACGGTAACAGCTGCAATTAAAAGGGCACTTTTATAGCAATTACCGTATGTAAAAATCACTCTTGCCCAAGTCCAAGATCAATTATCGTCGTGATCGGTGTTTCATCAACAGTAATGAGAATGAAACTTTCAAACGATGGCGTTTTGGAAGCCTGTGCGATGGCAGCTGACGGTGTACATAGTTTGAAGTCTCTGCTAACTTGATCGTGTAAACTACGATCATGGATTCAACTACTATAAGTTGGTATATGCGTTGGGTGTGGACTTCGATGCCTGAATGATTGGCAGCCTTTGGTGGATGAGAGTGAATCCAGACCAAGGGAATGAGGTCGTGAACTTTCAGAAGCGCATTTGTTAGATTTCCCACATTGCTTGTGCTAGTCACGGATGAGCTCAATGATTTTATATGATGTGTTGAATAGTTTACCAGACAGGATACTCTACACGTTTCGGTGTATCCAAGGGCATTTCCATTTGCCACTTCTCTAACCACTTGGGTAAGGTCACTTGGAACCGAGTTTGTCCACATTGAGCTGCTATTGTAGGCTGTTGAACAGAGTATATCAGCTGATGGGGTCAGTGAACGTGGCTACACGGTGATTTCATTTGTCTTCAGACGGCTCGGAATTCGAAAACTCAGCGTCTTGTCTCGATTTAAACCATGTACCAGACTTTCGAGTGAGAAACCAGTTTTGAGAGTCCTTAACCGTCCTTTTGCCCTCGTCGTGATACTCTCGTAGCATGTACGTTTAGGAAGGATCAGTTGTTCGAAGCGGTGCCATTGAAGGTCAAGAATTGGTTCGTTTGGGCTGGTAGTGGGTTTTCATTCTGGTTCAGGCTATTTGGACTGCTAAACACGTAGATGTTGCGCTGGATGCAAGATGTTGTGGCCATGGCACCAGTTGTACCTTTAATTGTGAAGACCCCATTAAGGGTACGAAACAACGTACTGGTGTTATTGCAATGTTCATATGTACCAATGTTGGATTTTAGCACAATCTTAAATTTACTGTTCATGACAGGAATGACATCAATTGCGAAGACCATGAATGCAGGAGATTTATTTTACCAGGAACATCCACTTGCATGGTGGTGGCCCACTTCATTCATTGTCCTTGTTTGGCACAGGACCACTGATAGACAGTCCCCATGTTTTTGGTTAGTGGGGATTACAGTGAACGCAGCGGCAGCGTTGTGTTGTGTGACATCGGTTCGTCAATGAGACGATTGTATTCCACAACTAAGTGTAGAACACTCAGTTACTCTAGTATCAGCAACTGCCAGTAGCAACGTGAAAAACGAAAGATTTGCATAACGTTACAAATGCGTGGGTTGTATGCACTAAACTTCATGATTCAAGTTCCTACGGGAAATAACAGTAAACGAATCTAGGAACTTTCACAACAACCGTAAGGACTTCTCTACTGTGTTTGCCATACAGTGTATATGTTGATGGTCAGCTGTCTCAAAACCATCATTCTATGAATGACTATTACACAATCTAGTTAAATACAGAGTTCATCAAAACGTGTGGATGCACAGAATTGGCCACATATTCAATTGAAAACCAAAACAAGTTAAGAGGCAGTCCACATAAAAACCGGCAGATTTTCAAAAATCAGTCTATACGTCAAAATTCAAAACAACTGTATTTTTTGCACATGGATAGGTATCCTAACAAAAATTTTAAGTGCCACATTGTGTGCACTCAATGACCCCCAATGGCCGTTGGAACACTAGACCGCAGTTGGTCATATTACCCGTCTCCAATATTGTAGGTTTTCAGCAACAAAAATAAATAACGTACAAAATAGATTAAAAGTTGTACTTTGATGGCTGGAATAACCAATCTATATTCTAAGTAATTATTTGGAATTACTCTTATTTGACGGCTTTGTGCTAGACAGGGGAGATAATCAACAGACCACTTTCCCTAGCTAACTTTAGTGACCGTTTTGTGACTCTCTTACTACCATTTTTTACCTTGTAGCCTTATGTAACTTTTTGAACATACAGCTAAAGAGTAAGCCTTGATGACTGACTAAAAATATCTTGCCTTAGCTTTACATTTAGTGAAAATTTTCTTGCAAAATTGTCGATTTTGGAAATGATGAGCATAGTTTACAGACAAATTGAACGAAATTTTGAACAAGGAATTTGTTTTAAATTGTTATAAAAGTCATGTCTAAATTCTGTCAGATGAAAAGTTGTTTTCTGAATGCATTACGCGATCAGTATCAATACTGAACCCTATGACCTTTTTCCAGTGTGTCAGATGACGGTTTGAAGATGTATAAAAACTTGTACACGTAACCCTCTTGTGTTTTCTTTCATTATCATTCATTTGAGAATTGCAGGCCAATTTAATGGAAACAAACCCCTTTGAAGTGTGAATTTGTAAGAATTGTTATTTGTGAAGGCTAGTTTTGAGGCTGACAAAATGAAGAACGAAGCTAAGTCATTTCTGTTCGTTTAGACAGTTTTCATCAAACAAATGCGATCACAAAAGCTTTGTGGCGTTAGTCAGTCATGCTAAAGACACTTCAGAACATCTGAGATGCTGTAAAGTATTACATGAATCAATGCCAGAGGCAGAGTATGGGCTTGTACTATCCAGTATAGGTAAATTTGTGACTGAGCAGGACCAGTGGTAGAGTCAAATCATATGCGATGTTCACCGAAGATAATTTGGTCCCGGTTTTCACCCAAGCAGAAAGTGTCTGTACCCTGAACACCCAAGACCGTCCAGAAGAAAATCTGAACGAGGTATTGACTTCAACATTTCGCGGTGGATATTGGCTGTATGGACAGGCTCAGAATTGATACCATCCGGGACCTTCGACTTCAAGATCCATAAGATCAAGTGTCAAAGTTGGAGTTAATTGGCGGTCAACTTTGGCTTTCAGAAAATTTAAAATTTAGAAAATCAGAAAATTCAATGACAAAGAAAATCTCGTTCTTTATAAAGAAGTTTCCAAAACTTTTTTAAAAAATCAAGGAAACAGAAAAATTATTCCGTATCAGTTTGAGTAGTAAGGTGGTTAAATACAGTTAAATACAGAAATAACTCAAAGGAGTTTTGGAGTTTAATTAAAACTTCTAGTAGTAGGAACACCAGGCACAACTAAATCAGACCAGATCAATCAACCCTTTTACTCACGCCTTAAAACGCCATTGTTATGGAGGATGAAAGAGAGGCAGCCTTGCATGTGAATTGTACTGAATGTCTGAACAATAGTCCCGCTTCATTGAAGGACTCTGGCATTTACTGTGCAGAAGTTCTCGGAATGATAGAACAGTTACCGAATGGTAAGGCTGCACGTATCGATGGGCTTACTTTCGAGTTGTTTAAACAGGCTAGAATGCGCTCTTGACTGAACTGTTTAATAAGATTTTGACTACTGGCGAATACCACCACATTTGGTGCGATGCTATAATATGTCCATTGTATGTACAAGGTTTAATTAATGGTGTAGGTAACTGTCGCGGTATTGTGTTTTTGCCTGCGACCGGAAAACTATTTACTAAAATCTTAAATAATCGCCTTTATTACCCATTGGGCAAATGATTACGAATTGCTTCACAAGTCTCAAGTTCGATTTAGGAACGGATACGGCATTGTTGTCCATATCTTTACTCTAAATGGCATGATTCAAAAGTAGGGGTCGATTGTATGCCCTTTTTGTTGATTTTTCTCGCGCATTTGATACTATTCCACATAAACTTCTCTGGTACAGGTTACAAAAATTGGTCTACACGGCTGTGTTCTGAGAATTCTGAAAAAATGTACTGTAAGTTGACAGCTTGTGTTAGAACAGATGAGGGCTTAACTTGACTATTTGATAACGCCATCGGAACGCGTCAAGGATGTATGTTGAGCACATTTCTTTCTGTCATGTACATGTACCTTGATGAGTTTGTTGATTATCTCACTAACGAAAATGTTGGTGGAATATTTATTAGTCGAGCTGCTCCTGAGGTAAATGTCTTAATGTATGCAGATGATATGGTTGGCTGTGATGAGACAGCCATTAAACTTCAGCGCCATATAAACGTTTTACATAAATATTGTCTAGATTAGGGAATGAATGTAAATTTGTCAAAGACGAAAGTTGTCGTTTTTAGACGTTACACGAGGTGGAGCTCTTCGTAACTATGAAAAGTGGTACCTTGGCGGTGAAGAAATTATAGTGTCATAATTTTACAAATATCTTGGTGTATGTTTTACTTGGAAGCTTGCTTTGTCAAAAGTCACCGAGATGTTGTTCTCTCAAGCTGATAAAGCATTAGTAATGATTAAAAAGTTCCAACGCAAATGCGACAACCTTGCGCCACCGGTTGTTTTTGACGTTTTTTGATAAAATGGTTTTCCCAATCCTCAGTTATGGTGCTGAAGTATGGGGTTTTAAAGAGCATCGTTGTATTGAGAATGTCCATGTTAAATTCTGTAAAAGCCTATTAGGTGTCGATAGAAGTTGTAGCAATAATGCCGTATTAGGAGATATCCACTTTTTATTAAGCTATTTTTAAAGTTGATGAAATATTGGCTAAAGTTAGTGAAACTACTGGCTTCACGCAACCCCAAAATAGTCTACATTGTGCTTGCAAGATTAGATGAGTCCGGAAGATCAACATGGGCCACTTTTGTTAGGATGTTGTTAAATAGATATGGTCTCATTTGATATTAGCTAGCTATACATGCTAGTAAAATGCATCCAAAAATGTCTACTTCGGCGTCCAATTTTGTTGCTAAACGGAGGTATATGCCATAAAAAGAGAAATAATGGATGGAAATTCTTAAAAAGCGAAATTTTTCTACATCTCACCAAACCAAATTCGTGCTCCGGCTAAAAATCTGTGATTTTGGATATAAACTCTATCTGTTGGTTTTTATAAGGAGTCAATATTAATATATAAACATCAGTCCTATGCTAGTAAATTGATTGCATCAATAAAACTATCAAAACCAACTCGTGAAGTAAAATATATCATGAATATTCCATGGATTACACGACATCTTTCGACAGGATAGACATATAGCTATCTTTGGTGTTCACTTGAATTCCTATTCCTTAAACCATTCACACCATGTTCATAGATGCTTGAATTCGGTTACCAACAATTTTGGTGTGTTATTTTAGGTATTTCTTCTTCAGCTTGTGCACTTGTAATCAAGGAATAAACGCAAAAAAAAATTGTGTGACGTCATCAGTGGTACTCAGGTCTCCGCCACTGTTTTGTTTTACACCGGCCGTGAGCCGAATATTGCTTGAGACGAGTAATATGAAAAGGTTCGTGTGCAGAGGATGCAGTATTAGCAATAGAACATACAACATTTCAGTTTTCTGTTTCCAAAAGATCCTAAGATCGCCCACTGGCATGGCAGTGCACGGTGGAAAAAGTCATCAGTACAGGAACCACGCTGTTCTCAACCCATTTTGAAGAATCTTGCTTCGACCCT
This sequence comes from Phoronis australis, assembly GCA_002633005.1. Classification (NCBI taxonomy): domain Eukaryota; kingdom Metazoa; phylum Phoronida; family Phoronidae; genus Phoronis; species Phoronis australis. Next base: position 107,694 of record NMRA01000470.1, read on the forward strand.
TTGCAGAGACGAAGATTTAATGAAAATTTCTCCAACTTGTGAGTGCAGTTGATCAGTGTCGATGGAAAAAAGATGCATTTCATTCTACCATAGCTGGAAACGTGATTGTCAAATATTGAGTATCAGCCTCAACATCAAGATGTGACTGAGATAATGAATGTGATTGTAGTAAGAAAATTTTCGCCAGTCTATTATTGTTCAAGATTGTATGGGAATGCACGATATCCAAATATCCGGCAATGCCCAATAGTAGACTTTGGAATGTATATGCCACACAAATACCTTAAGGTCACGACCGCAGCCAGCACAGTGGCAGTAGTCGCAAAGAAAATCTTTGGTAGTCGGGCACTCTACCGAAGTAAACGACGAATAAAAACGGTACTAAGCCTTCATAAATTTGGAACAGACAAGACAGAACCGCGTATCATTTACCAGAAATAAAACCCAGTTAGCATCATAATAATTTAGATGTTACTGTTCCTGACAAACGCACTAGGCATTCGAAAAAATGAAATCCAGTGGCCGCTATTCGTGACTGGGCTTTGACACTCAGGGTAAAAACTTTGGTTACAGATTTACAGTTCGAGACTTATACATACTACATATATTATTAGAAAATTAAATCGTGATTCAGTGAAAGGCTATAATTATCACTCAGAAATAGAAGTTCTGGGATCAGACCTGTCCGCAGACTTGGTAGGCTCAACCGGACTCTGCTTCACTCGCCGAAGACGCAGATGCGAGGTGGTCGGGTATACGTACGGCCTCAAACATACAAAGTCTGCTGATATGGCGTGGTCTCAAGACAGTCTAGACTTCCTATATATATTACAGAACTTTTAAGTTAAATATATGTTTTGAAAACTATTTAGATGTAATTGACAATGCAAATGTTAGATCTGATATGGTAAGATTGAGATGTTCAGCGTATGCACTAATGATTGAAAAGGGTAGACACTTGAAACTTAGCAGAACAGAAAGGTTATGTCCTCTCTGTGTTAGGACATATGTAGAGTCAGAATATCATTTTGTTATCGAATGCCTATTCTACGATGACCTTAGCAAACGATATTTGCCTGCATGGAGCTACAACATCCCAATGTTACAAAATTCAACAGACTCATGACTATGGAGGAAAAAGTTCTTATATGGTCAACATGTAAATAATGTTCATTTCGCATTCAAGCGAAGAAGAGTTCAGTTTACTTCTAGTGTTTGACACTCATACCTTTAATGCATTTGATGATTTGATTGTAACAAGGGCCGGAGGCCTAGTTATTGAATAAATATATATATATTGCTTTTGCTGACACTGGCCCATTTCTTCACGTGCAAATTGCCATAAACGGGTGCGGAACACGCCGGAAGAATTAACAGTAACTTACAGGGGCACGCATTCTGAGAATCAGCTTTCTGCACTGAACAACAGGCAACAGAATGGCTCTGAAAATCAGTGACCCTAATTGATTCTATTTCCGGGAAATGGGCAGGTGCTGCCCCCCTCTTTATGGAAACACATCTCTCAAATTTTATGAGGTACTCTGGTTTTGCAGAGGCAGACGCAAAAAGGTAAAATTACAACATGAGTCAGAGCAGTCCAAATATCAATGTATTATAATCACCTATCTCGGAAACACACCTACCAAATTCAGTTCAAACTTTTAAAGAACATGTTAGATATTGAATGAAGCGTAAATATAAAACTGTAGCACTGGCAATCATTCAAAATGTTTGACAGACATACAAGAAGACGCAAAAGAGTGTTAGAATAATAAAATTGCCACCTAGGGACACAAAACGTGAAAGTGCCGTCGGGAAAGTGCCGGATGTCACTGCTTTCAAGTTTCCTAACAATCCACAGAGAGACTCGGTAGAAATAAAATGCCACTAAGTGACACAGCAGCGGCCAAAATTGTTAAAAATGTCATCCTCATCCGTCGTTAAGTACAAATTTCACGACGCAGTTGAGGGGATACAGCTGCAAACGCCGAAAGGACGCAAGAAATGCGAAGGATGCAAGACCTACAAACAGCCAGGCGCCGGACAGAGACAACGTCACGCACGTATACATACGTGGGCGTATAACTCATAACACCAGTGGATGCAAAACATCATTCGCGTCCACTCATGACCAGTTAATATTGTCTACATGGATGCTATGTTGCGTAACGCTGAAAAAAGTTCGGGAAAGTTCCACGAAAATAATCACTGATACGACATAATGAGGAAATATAATAACACAAAAATTCGTGAATTTGTAATATGACAATTTTATTGAAAAAGCATGCACAAAAACTCGGAATAATATCAGGTGAAATTAATTACGATTTCACTTTAACAAAATAGATGAAAACTAAGTTCAGTATCAAATTCACAAACTTATAAAATCTACACAATACTAATTCATAGTTTGACATAAAATTAACACTTAACACTTTTTGTCCCATTAACAGATTTCCTATCGAGCTCTCTAAAACAAAATGTTTATCTTTTAGAGTGGAACAAAATGAATTTGCCACGTGAAACCTAGGTAACAATAAACAACATGCTATTTCCCCTGGTTCAATTAATCAAAGTCGGATAACACTTCAATTTCAGAAAAGAGCGCATAAAACCAGTTATAAGGGAAAAACAAGCTTTCCATGCTCTACGTCAACCCAGTAAAAAGCAATACAAAACATTTGAACGACAACAGCCTGCAGGGGCGGATATAGGATTTTGAGTTGGGAGGGGGGCAGGTCAGAATATTAGCCAGGATTTCCCCCGGTAGACATTAGCATTCCCGAACTGCCAAATGAAATGTGGAAGAATTTTAGGAGGCCATGGCCCCCTTGCCCCCCCCCCCCACACACACACACACACACACACAAAAACTTGCTTGCTAGTGTAATCCGTCGTCGCCAGGAGCGTGAGAGACAACCATTACGTTGTTTGTTCGCACTTACACCACCGTAGTAGTTTGTCTAACTTTTGCTTTTTCATATAAGAAAACTAAGAAAGAGGAAGCGTACAGTTGTACGCTGTACACATGCTATAATGGGAACGATACAGAGAAGGTTAGCATGGCCCCTGTAGCAAGGATGACACGCAAAATCGTGAAGCGTTCCAATTTTTATGTTTAACAGCCTTTTATGGTAATGTGGGTTCCAACATTGTCGATATGATGTAATCGAATTAGCAAGTGTGTTGCCACATTCTACATGTAACAAATGAATACGGATTCAACGCTGCAACAGATGCGCATGTTATCTGGCGTGCGTTCAGTAGACGCTAGGACCTACGCTAGGACCCAGCTAACACGTAGTCAAAGTCACGTGCTCTTATTTAAAATGCACGGTAATATCTCACGTAATCTCGCGAAGTCTTGCTTTTTAGCGAGGTCCTAGCGTTACTGAACGGGAGGCTGGTTATCTAGTGCGTCCAGAGTGGACGTCATTAACATGTTGGTCACACCCTGCTCAGTCCTCCACCTCAGAATCTCACGCAGAAGACCCATGACTAATTGTTACAGTAAGGTGCTGATTATGGATTTTCCGCCACATTCCACTTATTGTAGACTTTGATGCGGTTCCCTTGTCTACATCGAACTGGCTGTCGCAATCTTTAATTCAACTGTTTCCCCAGTTCCCTCCTCCCTCTTCTCATCCACAACAGTAAGCACCTCTGCCTCACCCATCTCCAATGGTCCACCCATATTGCCCAATCCCGCAATTTTGTCAGCCCTTTCATTACCGACAACTCCTGCATGACCCGGTGAACTAAATCCAGACAAGGGAATCCAGGTGGCTCCGCCGAATGAGCTGTATCCACTGGGTTGTAGGAGGCCCTGCTGTATTTTGCGCAACTTGCTTTGTGAGAGTGTCACCACGGCCGCCTCTGTGAATTGTTGCGAGACATAGCCAACTTAGTGCAGCACTGGGGGCATCTTCTTCCAAGTGCACGTACGATTGTAAAATAATACAGCCCGTGCAGGCAAGCTTTTATGTCAGGCTAGCTATGGAATCGAACAACTTGGGAGCATCGGGAAAACGCCGTAATAAACTGCAGGGACACATCTGGGGCACGCGTCGACACGGCTGCGGCGACCAACCGGTTTTAAATTTGAGAAGACAGAATGGGACACTCTGACCGCTTAAAGACTGGCAGGGACAGTGAGGGTGGGCTACTGATTACATTTAGTTTCGACCCTGTCCTGCGCGTGGTTCCTTGGGTGAAGTTGAGGCGCAGGGGCCCTTAGCTTTTCAGTCGTGCTGCTTTGCCGGATCTTGACATGGATTTGATGAATGAATCGCGGTTGATCCCACTTCATATTCTTTTACTAAATGCAAGTACGTACTCATTTTTCCGTATTCGTTAAGACATGCTGGCAATTTCGCATGTGCATGCATGAAATCTAACGAACAAAGTGTCTTTAGTACCTGGGTGTTGTTTTCGGTATAGGTACACCACTCAGTGCCGAGTCCGAAATTTTAGATATTCGGAGCAGTGAACACATTACAGCGTCCTGTCGTTCAGTAATTTTTTGTCCAGACGTGAGGGGTGCTGAACGTGCGATAAGATATCTGGCTTAACTTTCATTTTTATCAGCCCACCCCAGTCAGGCTAGATACGATCTGATCGGAGATTAGAGCAATTATCAAACAAAAGAGCGCAGGCCCTCCAACTATCAACGCCAGAATGAAGTTAATTAGCTACGGGGGGTAAATTTCCAACTTGTTGTTGGGCTATACAATTAATCGAACAAGTTGGAAGCAACGGGATGCCGCCGTCATGATTCGAAATTGAGGGGTGTTCCTATTTCCGGAGGTGTAAGCAAATTAGTAACTGAACAACTCGGTATAAAAAATTTCGTTGAGTCATTCTCCGACTAAACTTCATATTTCCATCCGATATATGTAATGAGGTGTACCGGTAATCGCTCATTTAATCATGTTCGATTTGAAATTTTGGCAGGAAGTAACGCGAGAACGTTCTCTTTATGGACAATATAATATCCGAATTTGAGTCCCGTTCTTTGTGAGCAACCGTCATAGCATCCTCATTTCTGGTATTACAAATTCCGTCTCGTCTCAAGAACATGAGTCTTGACTGTGAGTCATCGTTGTGTATACAGATTTCCCTTCCCCTACATTAAGCCAAATATTATTTAGCATCTTTGATTAAGCTGCGTCAAGGGCTTTATCGAAAACTACAGTGTCGACGTTTGCAAAATACCAAAGGTTCACCGTTCTAGAAATTGAATTTAATTCGAACCACCCCTGCTCAATGTTGGCTACGGGCCTGTAGTTACCGAGGAATCGGTACCCGAGTTGTAGACGACACAATAGTTAGCAAATCAAACTGAGAGACAGAAGTGTTATATAACTAACAGTTTGTACCAGATGTTAGTTTGGGACCTGGTTGCATATTGAGTGTTATTCATACTTCTGCAACTTTAAAATCTTTTGGAAATGATTGAGTCGGGTGACGAAGTAAACTTTTGAACTTTCCATGTCAGAGGCCACTGTAAGTTAAAGTAGTGCCGCGAGTGCAATACGGAAAACAATGCCCCATGGCCGTGCTGCCCACAACTTAATCAACGAGTATTGGATATTGTATCGCCTGCATCTCCTCGATGAATGTTTAATATTGCTGTTATTTAATCATTTTCAGAACTGAAACGGTTACAAATTCAATGCACCGTTACCGTTGTTTTCATCTTTATCTCTATCTCGCCTTCATCTATATTTTCAAGTTAGAAATCGTTACATACTGTTTTCGAATAACTAGAGTAAGCTTGTGACCAAACGCGCAAGTATACATACAGTATAGATTGTGAACCGTCTGAGGGAAGGATTTTAAAATTCTGCCAAAAGAATAAAAGAAACTGAGAGTTCGAAGCCTATCGACAGACAACGAAGGTCTAGGTTGATACGTGGAATAATGTCTGGTAGGATATTACTGCAATAAGTAGGGGCGGGTGGCTATAGCCCCCCTCCCCCCCAGCCCCCTAAGAAGCGCACCNCCCCCGTCCCCCCAGCCCCTAAGAAGCGCACCGCCCATGCCCATGAGAAAAAGATCACCTTGAAATTCAGTTCCAAAAAAAAAATTACGTTAAGAAGTACAGTAACCAATACGACGCGCGAATTAATGAACATAAGTTCAAAGGTTAGGGAATTCAAGACAGCTCAGAACACCTTTACCTGTCTTGAAGACAACGCAATTGATGTAACATGAAAAATGTAATACACGAGATTGCAGAAAATAAAGGACACAACGGGGGTCCTAAGGCAGAAAACTAAGATCTTCAGACCTAAATTGCAAGTGAATTTACTAAAGCAACTAGCACATGGAGTAATGCAGTACACTGTAATTTCATGTCATTAACTTGGAGAAGTCATGCAAATAAAGAGTAACAGCCAATTTGACAAAAACTGTGTTAGGTTATTTCACTGTACATAACCTAAAATATGACTATAATATCCAAAATAAGTGTCTGTTACCAACTGAAAACCCAAAGTCAATAATATGCACTGAATTTCTTCTACTATGCCATACATAGTGGCAATGAAAATTTGTAGCTGGTAACAATGGTAACAATAAATGTTTTACAAAATATAAAATGACACAGAAATGAAGTTGCTATGAAACCACACATCAGATTTCACTGGTAATCATCACAACACAACTCTCACACACAGAGTAGTTAATAAAACCTAATAACTAAAACTGGTAATAGTCCAGAGAACCAGTAACTACCACTCAATAATGTCTGTGATTCAGTGGTAGTAACCGGTTCTCAAATCAATTTCAAATCAGGGACCCACCCATTCGACTATTACCCTAAAACTAAACTACTACTGCTGAGATTATCATGTAGTTGGAGGGGGCGGGAAGTTGATGTGATAGATATCTTGCGCCGTTTGTGGCGGCTGTTGGTACTGCTCCCTGGTGACAGATTCCACAGTTTGTATGGGCGACGAGTAGCGCAGAGCTTCTGTCGCAACAGGGAAATAATGTTGAATAGGAAAGGCACAGGCACCATCTGTAATGTACTGCTGAACATGTCCTGTGTTTTGCTGAGTTGTCTGAGGCCATTTATAAAGGATGGTTTTGCCATCATTCTGGCAGGTCTTTGTTCCTAAGTCAGCACCGTCGCCTTCGACCACAGTTGCTGGCAATGATAGTGCTCCTTCTCGACCAAACTCTACAGCAGAAACAAGCTGCGCAAGAAAAGATGAAGGCATTGGCTGCGAATCATCAAATGTCTCTGACGCCTTGTGACCCATAGTGGTATCCAACACAGATGACTGCAGACTTACAATGGGGATTTCTGGTTGGGTAGGAACTGACAGCAAATTGGCAATGCGAGACTGTTTGGGCTTAGCAACACGCTTATTTGGCGGAGCTTTGAGTGATGCCGATGACACTGCATTTGGGTTCGTATCCAGCACCTGAACTCTCCTCACTGGTGGTAGATTTGAGTCATGACCATGTACGCGAATTGCATGTCGTCGCAAGTTGTATGACCGCCGAAACGATGTGCCACACATACAGACAAATGGCTTCTCAGACTCGTGTGTTTTTGCATGTCTCACAAGTGCATTCTTGGTCTTGAATGAAAAGGAGCAGACTTCACAGACGAAGTTCCTCTCCTCCGTGTGTTTGTAGATAGTGTGCTCATTCAAAGTCTTCTTTGTGTGGAAGGCTGCGCCACACATGTCACACACAAAGTTCCGCGCAGAGTCAAAATGGAGGCTGACATGAACGCGAAGGTTGGATTGCTCTGTGCAAGAGAAATCGCAGTGAGGGCACCGATAGAGTTTCTCTTTGTAATGGCTCGCATTCATGTGCCGTTGCAAAGCTTGTTTCCTGCAAAATACCCAAACACATTTCGGGCTAACAGTTAATGATACTGATTACCTATTAGCTCCCCTGTAGGTACTGCAAGTATTACAGAAAAATTCAGAAAAATTGACATTGGCTTACCCGTTAAGCAGTGTGTAGAAAATGAGCAAAACCTGAACGAGTTAGGTCCTAAATTGCAATTTTTGTAGCCAAAACACACAATAAGAAAATTTTCATCTATTCAAGGTAAATATAAATGAAATTTAGGTCAATACATATACAACAAGACCAACGTGGAGCATTGATAGGAACCCACAGTGTGCATTGCATACACTGTGGTGCAGATACAAGGGATTATTACATTCTCACTAAATGGAGCAAGCTAGTAAACTTAAAATAGCCTCTAGGGAGTGCATAACGAGTCAGCACTTCTCTCCTCACAGGGAACACACTTGCCAAGCCCGTAAAAATGGCACTGGGGGCACAGTTTTAGTCAGATATGTCAAAACATCATCACCTCTGTTATCACCTTCATAGAAGAACACTTGCCAAATTCCACAAAGATTGAGCAGGGAGAAACAGCTGTCTGTGGATATGAAAAAACTGCCACTAGGGGGCACCACAAAGTCAAACTGTCCAAAAATCGTTAACGATGCTCTTTCCACTAGGAACGCTTTTGGCAATTTTCATAACAATTCTTAGAGTGCTTTGGCTGATGGAGAGATGGACGCCAAAACAGACTAAAACATATTAGAAAAACGGCCAATAGGAGGCGTACGCTACATCAAATCCATCCAAAAAAACAAAAATGAAAGGTGTCATCACCTCATTAATAGAAATGTATTTGCCAAATTTCACAAAAATCTACCAAGAACTCAAAAAATACAGAGGAAAATGGAGAAAAACAACACTGCCCCAAGGGGGCACAGCAGGAGTTGGATCCATCAAAACGTCATTGCCATCTGTTGTCACCTTCATATAAAAATATTGCCAAACTCAACGATTCTGCAAAGGGTTAAGGAGATACAGCCACGGACGCAACAAAAACAAAACTGCCACTAGGAGGCACCACAGGAGTCGATGCTATCCAAAAATCATCATCGCATATCCTCTTCCCAGTGACAAGATGTGTCAATTTTCATAATCATCATAAGAGTGGTTTGGCCAACGGAGAGGCAGATGCTAAAAACAGACTCAAAAATAATAACAGCCAACAGGTTGCATTTACTACATCACATCCATCTGAAAACAGTACAGACCAAACAGTAGGGGCACACCAGTTGTTGAATCTGTTCAAAAGTTGTCGCCACCTGTTGTCAGCTGCCAAATTTAACAGAGATAATGCAGAGGGTTAAGGAGATACAGCCATGGACGCAAAAAAAAAACTGCCACAAGGAGGAGCCACTGTAGTCAGAGCCATCCAAACATCCCCGTCAGCCATCCTTTTCCCAGTAGGAACATATCTGTCAATTTCCACAATCAGCCTTACAGCGGCAGATGGCAAAAAAACAGACTTGAAAACAGTAAAAATGGCCAGTAGTTGGCATGAAATAAATCGAATCGGTTTGAAAATGAGAAGGTATCATCATATTCCTTATAGATACCTATTTGCCAAGATTCATGAAAATTCGTTAAGGAACATTGAAGCCACAGAGGTGAAAATGGCATAAAATACATCGAATCCATTTGAAAACGTGAAAGTGGTATCATCTTCCTAATAGATACCTATTTTCCAAATTTCATGAAAATTTGTTAAGGAACACTGAAGATACGGAGGAGAAAACAAAAAAACTAAAATTGCCACTAGGGGGCACTCTGGTGGTCGGATCCATCCAAAAATTCCCTCATGCTGTCCCATCCATGAAAGAAAGATTTCTGAACTTTCGTGAACATACATCAAGGGATTTGGAGTTATAGCAGCGGACGCTGGACATCGGCCGTATGGATGCACAGACAGAGACGATGGCATAATGCTCCCACATATTTATATGTGGGCACACAAAAAGTAGATCCTTGGGTAGGGTGATGAGCAAGACATGAAGACACTAATTTCCTATTTCATTTTGGAATCATCAAGCGCCAGAATGTCAAAATCTTAATATGTCACTTCTAACTGCTGGGGATTTCCTAAAGAACCCTTGTGAAGTGACTTTGCATCTGACAACAGCACCCAAGCAGGGTCTCTCACAAGCAGTGATGGGGCACTTTTGAAAACATACATTGCCGCCAGCATCAACCTTACGAAAAACGGTCAAAAAGGGGTTTTACGATATAGCATGTTATTGGAGGACAGTTTCACTTTGTTGGCAACTTTGCTACTACAAGAAGTCTGGCAATGCTTCTTCGGTCAACTTGGAACATTTCAACAGCTAAAGGAAAATTGAGAAAATATTGCCCATCTTATCCACACATACAGACCAATGTACTAAGACCCCATGAGCGATTTTTCAATCTTGTTTCTGAAATAATCCCCACGGGTAGTTATAATGGTGGGTGGTATTTCAGAAATCCCAACAACTACACAACAGATGATAGAAACATGAATCCAATCGTCAGGCAAGTTTTAGACCAATTGCCTGCAACAGTGGCTCGCAGAAGATAAGGTGCAACTTGGGATCACATCCGATATTTACCGGTAGTAGGCACTGCCGCATAGCTCGCACATGAATTCTCGCTCCTTGGAGATCTCACCAGAACGCTTCATGTGAGTATTAGTCATCTTGTGTTTAGTGTACGCTTTGGGAGTACGGAAAAACAGGTGGCACAATTTGCATTCTATTGGCTTCTCACCTAGGAAAGTTGATAAGAATAAACAGAATGCAATAAATAATACAAACAAAGTTGACAGGAGTGTGAAATTTTCTGAGTAACCAAGTATCCTCGACTGCCCATCTATCAATTCAATGAAATGAGGCCTATGTATTGTCAACATGATCTAATTGACAGTAATAAAGTTACTTTAATCCGTTCCAATATGAGTACTTCAAACCGCCACAGGTCAAACACTCTTTTACTTTTTCTTAAGTGCAAAACTGGCTGCATGCAAGTTAGATGCGGCAAGAAATTCCAGCCGCTTAGCCTCATGGGAAAGAAGTGAGGGACAAAATACATCATTTTCGGTGTGCGACAAAAGTACAAAGTTTCATAATTTAGCACCCATGCTAGGTTCAACTAAATTCGGACAAGTATGATATTTCAAGATGGCTCAACTTATCTCAGACAAGTACAATATTTCAAGATTTTTGTTTAAAAAGTTCTATAAACCCACCGTTAATCACAAACGTTAACTTTTGATTTAGACCACATGCATACTGTTATGAAATTGTTTGAATCCTCAAATTTGAGGTGACTGAACAGAGAGTTCAATTAGTGCTCGCAGAACAGGCTCTACAAGTTGGCTAGTCAAAGTGTTACATTTTATGCACAGAGCTTGGTCTCAATGAATAACAATTTGTCAGTAATTTGCAAACTCACAAATCACTTCTCATCCCAGTAGGAAACAAGTTGAAGCCTGTTTCACTTAGTAAATGGTTTGGATCAAAAATTTAATTTTCTAATGAAAGGCCAATTTAAACCCACTATAAGTGTATGTGTAAGTGGGGAGGAAATGCCACTTTAAAAGAGGGACAAACTATAAAAACAAGTGATGGATCATTCCAGAGACTACAGAGTGAATATCAAAAATAACAGACATCTGATACAGATAAATACAATAATTGCTAAAGCTGCACTGTGTTAAATGATGTTATTGTTCAGTTCATGCAGACAGTATTGGAAGTCTACTTAAAACTTAACTAGTATGAGAATCTCAACAATTTTGGACACTACATGGCGTGATATACAGAACCAAAATGAGACTTTGCTATACAAGTTTTATGCCATAATTACCAATAGACAATATTTTGATAAATTGAGGGCATTGACAACAGTGGTAGAAGCCCATGAAAAACTAAAAAAGTGCAATTTTTGGCGATTGTTTTTGTATGAAATTGGTGAACTTTGACTGTCACAGTACAAAATGAAGTCAAAGTCTTGACGTGACTTGATAGTGAGACATTAAGGCTGGGTCTAACAATTCGTCAAAAAGAGTGATATTCACTGTTACCAAAACAATCTCACCAGTATGCAGTCGCATGTGAATTTCCAGCATGCCCGGCCGCTGCATTTTCTTGCCACAAATCGGGCACTCATGTTTCTTAGGCTCCTGCGCCACCTTCACACCATGCACCAGCCTCTGGTGGCGCTGTGCCACCTTCTTACGGTAGAACCACTGGCCGCAGATGGTGCAATCATATTTCTTGTGGGCCAGCACATGTTGGTCATATTGCTGGCGACGCATGAAAAATAATCCGCATATGTTGCAGGTCGCCTCAGCATTTGCCCTGTGCACGGCCTCGTGTTCTGCCAAAGCCTCAAAGGTTTCCGCAAACTCCCCACAAACTGAGCAGGCAAACATTGAATTCTCACTGGCATGTAACTTCAGGTGGAGACGCAGATAGTTCTGCCGTGTGAATCGGCGGCCACAATGGAAACATTCAAACCGTGGCTCTGGTGCCTTGCCATGCTCCTTCACCTGAAGATGATAACAGTTTGTAAATGAAATGTTGTTGATCCCAAATTACCACTACCAGGTATTTTGTTTGAGGTATTAATCATTTAGAAAAAAAATAGTCTGCACTGAGCACAGGGCATTTTAGGATGATCATTGTTCTGATTTCATGCCCAATTCCAACAATTTGGTAAATGTCACGGTTCACAATTCACAAGTGAATAATAGGACCAGCGACAGTAGTTTAATCATACATTAAACCAGGAAGAGATAACCAGCCTGGTTATCTCTTCCTGATTATACGTATATCAACGATACAGCCACACTTCACAAACTCTGATAAAAGACTCACTCAAACAAGGAGACCTCCAGAGAACCTGCATGGGCATTTGCCTATCACTGACAAGCCAATAAATAGCTTAAGGTGGACAGCACAATGGACATCAGAATACAAGCAGTGATCAGCGCTAACAGGCCACAGCCCGTTCTGGCACACACTTCCCCTTACAGAATAATGATACCCCGACATTACAAACTGAACATAAAATACTTAATGACAACAGATAACTGACACTGAAAGTAAGAATATTACCATGGTCAGATAGATACAGTCCAACAACAAAGACAATCAATTGGTACCAAAATCATTTTGCAACACTTCAAAAAATGTAACTTGTGAGCATACTTCTACCACGTCATGTATACTCAATGTGTTAGAACTCTATTCACTACAGACAGTGACTATGAGAGTTGACACAATGAATATATCATGTACCCGGTAACCACAGCAAACACCACGTTCATCACAGCATTTACATTAGCTGTTACGGACAGCCCATCCCACCACATAAACAAGATAGAACCCTTGTCCATGTATGTGGATTGAGACCAGTGTTACAATACAGCAAGCACCTGATAAGCGTCACTAGAGTCCATAAAGCACCCTTACAACAGCCTCTATCAGCCAGTGGTTTACAAAATTTCATGTGGTTTGAATATTTAAAATAGCCTTTACTGTGTGGTTTTGACTAAAACTGAACTTTAGTGTTACCCACCATATGTGTGTCGAACAGTTTCCTGTTGGTGAACTGCTCCCCACAGGAGCTGCATTCTCGCACTTTCTTTGTCCCCGATGAATTACGTGGCTTGCATGTGTGATGATCCAGGTGAGCGATATTGTAGAACTCCTTTTTGCACTTGAGACAACAACATGGCTGCTTACAGTGAGTCCGCACGTGTGCATTAAATGCGTGTCCATGCGAGAACTGCTTCGAGCACAGGCTACATTGATGGCGTTTTTTCACCTGATTCGGCCACTTGCGAGGGCCTCGGGTGGTCATACGATTCTGATCACCATCATCCTCATTGTCCCCATCTGCGTTACAGCTCTGAATCTGAGCACTGACATTATCGCCACTTGTTTCCACCTCTGTTTTCTCAGAATGCTCCAAACCTCCATTGATGGAATTTTTTATACGCTTGTTAGACAATTTCTCACCATTTTCACTTCTGATTCTCTGTGGTTGGCGTGATTTCCTTTTGTTGCTAATCTTTTCTGATGACTCCGTCTTTCGAGGACGGCCAACTTTTTTCTTGGGTTTTAAATTGTTCAATTGTGTCTTAGAATCCACTGGAACTTGTGTTACAAGATCATGCAATATGGAACCAACAATTATCTGTGGTGTGTCTGACGAAACACACTGCTTTTCTGTTGATCCAACAGAAAATTGTGCCTCACTGGTGGCAGTTTTGAGTAGATTGAGAGCTTCCATCTTTCCTTGTTCTGACTGCAGGGAGCTGATAGATTTGAGGACATCATTGAGCTGCAAACACAATTTGTAATGATTGAGTGTGTGCTACATGTACATGTAATCGCACAAATCAGTACATCAGGGTCTAAGTGCATACCTAGAAAAGTTAAAATCTTGCAAAGAACAAATACTAGCAATATCCTGTGAAGGTTGTGAGAAAATGCACTGGCAGATCTAGGATGTCGCAAAGGATGTGGGGGCAACCACAACTTGCAAAGGAAAAATGAATGCCAATGTATATCCCCTAAAAATCACAACAGGGCAACATTTTCAGTTGTTTTTTCGAAAGGAGGGGGGGCTAAGGCTCACTGGGCCCCATGAATTCACCTATGGGATGGATCTGAAGCGCCTGTGAAATATCTTCAGAAAGTTAAAGTCTCACAACAGAAGACACAACTTGAAAGCAAGCATAAGGAAAATAACCCAAACACAATTTCTATACTGATGACAAAGCACTGAATAGCAAGAATTCTTAGATTTGCCAGTGTATTTAATTTTCTTATTGTTTACCAGTAATTGTTTTCTTAGCTTGAACATTCCTCAGGAATAAAACCTCTCCGTTTCAGGGATTGATTTGCAAAGTTTACACCTGGATTAGTGTAAGCTCTTAATTGTCCTTCATAGAAGGGGTATTGATGTTAAAGCAGCCGGTGTTTGGATCAGTGATGTATAGTGTTGTATCATATACAATTGGATTTATCAGACATGTTGCTCTGAAGAGCAATTTTTCAGTACCAGTTTCACTGTGAAATGTTACCTTCTGTGACAAAATTTCAAAAAAAGTGTACGGTAAATCTCACCATGAAAAATATATATGCCGAATTGCCCTTTTATCAATTTTCAAGGTCTTCTTACGCTGCTTTGAACGCCCAAAATTTCATATGATGGCAGATATCATACAAAACTTGAAAATTGTAAAGCATTCATTTTGTGCAAGATGTCGTTTACGAAAAAAATGAGACAATAAATTTTCACTTTGTCGGATCACATTGTATCCCATTGGTGATATAATTATCGAATCTTTTCCAACAAAATTACCCGAAAGCGTTCACTTTGAGAGTTCAAAGCTTATGAAGGTTCTTTTTTCACATACAGAAATCTTCAGAATGTTGTTTAATATCATCCAATTTTAAAAAGTTCAGTTGCAATTAGGATGCTTGATTTAACTGGCTAGATCAAAGCCTATGCCATCTTATATAGACAGAAGAGATTTGGCTACATTGTTCATCGGGGTAATCGTTACATTGCACAAGAGCTTGTATAAGGCGACTGCCAATATTCCTGGTTCCTACAACTCTTTTTATGCGGTTATCTGGCTATGCATGGATAACTATCGGTAGGGGATTGATTTGCTTCAGGCAATAAATTATTACAACCCAAGTGAACAAAGTCAATACAACTGGAAATTTAAGAGCTGAGAAATTCTGAAAGTTAGCACAGGTTAGCATATCTGCGCTGCTACAACCATATGAACAACCTAACAAAACATTCTGCTATAGTATCTGCTAAAAAGATGGTTATAGGTCCACGTTTGTTTTACGAGAGCTACACACAACATTGGCAGTCAATCATTCACAACTTTTGGGGCACTGCTTGATAAATATCGATCACGTCACGTAAAGTGCTAGAAATATCCACCTTTCGTTTTAAGTCTTCCAATTCTTCGTTAGGTAATCCATGACCATTCTCTATCTCTTCTGCCATCGCAAAGCCTGCAGACAAGTCGCTTCTTTGATTTGAGAATTCTTGGGTAAAGTACGAATGAACAAATCACAAAAAGTTCAGTACCCACTTTTGTTTCTTCGCAAAGATGGCCGCCTTTGTTGTCAATCGCCCTCTGTTGGTAACTAACTGCTGTCAAACACTATCGCAAGAGGTCATCACTGCAGCGTTAACGAACTCCTATCCACAAGAGTCCGTCTTGGTCAAATATCAACGAAACTGTATATTTGAATTCATTAATGTAAGAAAGCCTGCAGAATTAAATATTTAACTTCATACCAATTTCCCATTAATTGGATTACGTGACTATGTCTTTTCATTTAAAATCAGCGAAAAGAAAGTCGTATTCGTTTGCAGGGTATACCAATGTTCGATGAAATCCCACACTCCGCGTTTCAGGTTTTTAGTATTAGCGTTTGGGGGTTTTCAGAAAACTCATAGACTGCTGTTTTGAAAGATTTTGAACAAACTATTCCGGCTAACAGCGCCGATAGCACTTAAAGTTAGTTTCTGAAAGTTTTGAGAATCCGATCAGCAATTTCTGATGGTTTTCCGGTGTTCATAACCCTAACTGGGTTAACACCTTTGAAAGCTATAACGTGAAAAAGTCGTTATTACGAGAAAAGGGAGGTTCAATGTTGATACTTTTATCGATCACGAAATTTGATACCTTTTTCCTGTTTGGCATTGAAATGCTGTCGTAGGATTCTCACCTTGGAATTGGGAAATTTAATGTTCACAATTAAAACCATATTCACGGGTGATGATTGACAACCATTATTCGGTTGCTTAGCATTGCAAATCATTATTATAGTCCGGTTATTTTAACTTTTTTTGTTTAATCGTGGCTCAGCCCGACACATACATGTAGAAGTGCAGTGTACTCGCTGAAGTAGGTGAAAAAGTTTCACATTTCACTTTTAGAAAAAAAAAAGAAGTTTAGCCAGGGATTCAGCACGCGGCGGCGTTTTCAATGTAATTTAAGTATAAGGCGTCGTGCGCAGGCGGCACATTTCATAGCGGGCCACTTGAAGTTCTACAGTGTCTGTTCTGAAGTGGGAAAATTAGGAGGACTTGTTGCTGAGTCACACTCGGATGGCTATTTTTTACCGACTCCATGTTTTTATTTTACTGTGTGACATTTTCAAGTGTATTATTTCGTCTGGAACTGAACCCTGGAAATAACGCAAATAGTTATTGTTCCAAACGGGTAATTGCATTTCACATTGTTGCATTGATTTCTGCCATTAGTTTTGATCAGTTTCTCCGCATTGCCTTTGTGTTAAAATCTGACTGCAGGGCGTATTATTCAAGTGTTCGTTGCATCGTTGTTGATGTGTCCGTCGGCCCATTAAGTTTAGCGTCAATGAAACTTGTTTATGCTCCAATAACGCAGGCGCGATCGCACAATTATCCCTTGATGGTGAAACTGAGACACAGTACGAAAAAAAATCGGCCATGGAGTCTAAATCAGAATGAGAAAATACTACCGGGGATGCACACAAAAACAATAGATCGACATCGGCATGCCTACTAGATTTATCGAATGAACGCAAACCTTATACAAATTTTATTAACTTTGGTTAACCAAGTAAACATTTTGAGGAAGAAATGGCGGACTAATTTAAGATATTCTAGAAAATCGGGAATCAAGAACGAACGGGCCTTCAGTACATTTCTTGGTTTCACGTTTCAAGTTGTTACAGCCAGTGGAAAGGAATGCCGATTTTACGATTTCTCAGTGCTCGGGCATGCAAATCTCAGTGAAGCCCCACACCTTGGCCCAGGTTTCGCTGGTAGCCGCGAGGGACTGTCGTGAACAAGCAATGGTCGAATGGTCTAGCATCTCAACTTGTCGGAGATATGAAAACAATAATTGTACAACGACGTAGATAACAATAAGACCGCCCATTACATTACATGTAAAATAACTACAGTGTAGCCTACTCGCTAGGTAAATAAATTTTATCGCTGTTCAAGACAACAGCGGATCGCTTTGTTAGATGATTGTTTTGATTCGATTTAACTCCCACAACACAAAAACAAAACAATTTACCCCTGAAGCTCTGGTCAAGTGCTATATTAAAATTCTGTTAATTTTGTGCACTGTAGGCTTTGCATCACTATTTATTTTCAAGTATAGTTTTTGTTAGTCGCAGTTTTCCGCTATTTCGAGTTTTAAAAGATTTGCAAAGGAAGCTGTCATAATAGTTTTAGTATGGATACTCAACATATATAAGTTCAGATGTTTTCATTTGTTCGTATTTACAATAAGTGCGCTTGTGTGTAAAACCAGGTTCAAAGGACCATTCAAACGTAAAGCCACATTCAAGTCGACCTATAATGCTTTATGGCTGAAGCAAGGCAGCCAGGCCACGTGGGGTTCAACACCTGGGGGCACCATTGTGACCTTGTAATCCTCGCCTTGAATTTGCCTTGTTTACAAGGATCGCTTTTTCAACCAGTTCATTACTAATGTAAGTGATAAGAGGACTTCAAACCCGGTTTTGGGCTATTGGCAGATCCTAGAAACCATTATCCAGTTCTCTGAAACAAAGTAACGCTCTGTAACACTCGAGAACCTGATTGAAGTTTTGAGAGAAATTTGAAAACTCTGCTAAACGGGCAAGCGTGACCTACGCATTGGCTTTTATCAATTTACACGGCCTGTGTAGGAGACCACCCACAAAGGAACATAATGTTCCATTTGTGAGATTGGGAGTACGAATTTTTAGTTGATCCCTTTCAAAATTGACTAATCACTCTTGGCGGATGCATTAGCAGGTGACCGTGGAACGAGGTTTAGTTGAAATCACCAAAACTAGGTTTAGTGTCCTTTTCAAGACAGTCGGCTGTAAGCCTCTCTAGTAGGGGCAAATTTTTCTTTCAATATTTTCGAGGTGGTAGAAAATGATACCAAGTTGACATTAAATTCAGGTTGATCAGCAGAGCCAAGTTTATGTTTTACTGCCCCTGCCACTATGATCATGATGGTCATTCCACTGACCAAATTCGAACACACTGGGCATGGGTGACCACTGGTCATTGAAAACATGGGCATTGCTTTTTGCATTAAGATTACTTAGATGTGATGTTTAGCTGCTGCCATATGCAGTAGTGTCGTAAATTATAAGTTTGCACTTCAATGGATTTTCAATTTTCAAACAAAAATTTCAAACACAACTTGGAATGCATGTGTTTCTCGGGGACAAAAGCAGTAATGCAAATTCGAGAGCAGCAGTTCTCCTCCATGTTAATACCAAGTAGGCACCTGCCCTCGCCTGTTTGCCAATCCGCCCCTTTTACCATCGAGAGCCTCACTGGTGTTAAGTCCAAATCAAACATTATCGGTCCAGTCAATATGTTGTGGTTCGCATCGTGAACGGATCAATTATGAAGGGTAAGTAACAAAAATCATATTTTTGAGTCGTGCTAAGACTTCAGAGTTGATGCTTAACATTTAGGATAAATAACAAGTCTCGGTAAGCGATATTGGTTTATTGGCTTTGTGGCAGGTGTCCATGAAGACACCGTGTGTGTTGGTAACTAACGATGTTCCTTGGGACTCCCTAAATGTACCTGATTCTAACACGAGGTCAATGTGTATCTCAAATTGAAGCTGACGATTCGTGTTTTGGATCCAGTGATATGCTTTTGATCACTTTAGGTACTCCGAGTAAGCCCTTGTGCTGATTAGTTTTCCGTTGTCACGACATAATAGAATTGCTGTCAAGGCTCAGAAAAAAGTTGTCTCACGTTCGTTATAGGGACCATACGGTTTCCAGGTTTACCCACTTCTCATAAGATTCTTATTGGCGTCGTTGTACTTTGTTGTACAATGAACCATTTCCATTATAAGTACATCTTCAGTGCCCCGATTACTGACCGAACGTTTCAAGATGGTTTTTCGATCAGTACACACTTTAGTAATTAGCTAGGTAGAGGTTGAGGCGGGTAATGTTGAAGCGAGAGTCGTCTTCTAGCCCCAGTCTAACCGGTGGTAAGTAGCAATGTGTGCGGCATGCATACCTCTTGCAGGTAGTGACGTGTATGTGCCAGCCTTAATAAGTCATATCCGTGCGATCTGAAACTGAGCTCCTTGATCCATGGCGACCGGAGTACTCTAACATATCTAGCAACTCATGCTTCGTATGTCAATACTTCTGCCGCCGCCGGGCGTTTTAACTAATCCGCAATTGTTTAGTCCTGACTAGGGTTTATGGATTACTTCCGTACACACACCGCCACGCTGCTGTGTTCATTTCTAGTCTGTGAGGTAGAAACGATTTTCTTGTTGAAATTCGGCACGATATGTCACCACCCACTGGTCTGGCAATCAATATACGTATTCATTCACTGCCATGTCAATATCTTATGTGTCATCCTACGCATGTAATTATAACCTTCACGGATGCATCTCATCAAAGTAAAAAGAATTACCCGCTGGTTTTCATTTCTCGATCTCTTATTGAGACTAATTATACCAAGTTTCACACCGTTGCCTAGAGAATGTTTGAACTGCTCACCCAGAGAAGACTAACTCACTCCAAAGTCCTAAAAGGTCTGATTAATCACAGTTATATCTAGCATCAACATGTGGCTTGATATATGCCCGTGCATCTGTACATGCCCGCTCGCTCGCTTGTGCACGAGCGTGCAGGTGTGTGTTGATGTGTAAAAACTTAACTTTCGTTAAAACAAACAAATTTTCGAATGAGTTTCATCAGAATGTTAATGAACATGTTGATAGTCACTTTTCTGGAAATTAATTGCCTTTATCGGTGACAACTTTCGTAAATTTTGATGTCATTTTTACTCTTGTTTTATGACTTCTTCGATGGGCGACGCAGCACTGAAATAAGTTGGATGGGGGGCTATAGCCCCTCCCCAACCTCCTATGGTGCGCCGCTCATGTTCTTATGACCAATTCGTTATTACATGAAACAAACTTTGAATAGCCGATATCACAATTTTGAAATTTCCGCTGTTCCTGTTTAGTAAAAAGTAAATAGTTATCATGTTGGACAACAGAAATTATCATAGCCCTGCTGTGCCTTAAATCAAAAGTAACCAGTGCTGTTCAAGTTGTTTTTGTACACTGCAAGTCCTTACCTCCAACGTCGAGTAGAGGAACCAAAATTGTCCGGAAATACTATGAAGCTACTGGTCCGCCGGAAGGTGCAGTTTAATGAAACTTGGAACTGTGGGCTGAGTTTCATCAAAGGGGTGAATCCGGTAACCACACACGGGCACCCCCAGTAAATGTTCGTTTTTGCCAAACTCTATTGATTAACTTTTCTACAGTGCGCCATTTATTATTATTCGCCCATATATTTATCTGTGGGTGTTTATTCTCGTCGTCTCTGTCTGGGCGTCCCGCATCCGCGGCTGTATCTCATAAACCCCTTGCAGGACCATAACTAGATTTGACAAATGTGATCCTTTTTTGCTGACGACAGACGACGACGAGATTTGGACCGATTCGACTACCGCTCTGTCCCCTAGTTGCAATTTTAGTTTTTTTGAGTTCCTTGGTGGATTTTCATGGAATTTAGCAAAAATGTTTCTGTAAAAGAGACGATGACGTTCTCCGTTTGCGGACGGATTTGACGTGTTTTGCGCCACCTGGTGGCAATTTAAAAAATTCGAATACGTTTTAGACGTCCGCCTTCCATTTCGCCAAACCATTGAAAGGATCATTATGAAAATTTGCAGATTTGTTCCTGATGAGAAGACCGCGGCTGACACTGATTTTAGGTCTATATCTTTAGAGTTCATTGAAGGATTTTAGTGAAATTTGGCAAATAGGTTTCTATTAAAGAGACGATAACGCCTTATTGTTTTCGGACGGATTTGACGCATTGTGTGCCTTCTGGTGGCAATTTGAAAAAAAAATGTTGAGTATTTTTTACAACCGCCTCCCTATCCACCAAAGCGTTTAAAGGACCATTATGAAACTGACATATATTTTCCTGATGAGAAGACTGCAGCTGACACGCATTTTCCGACGGATTCGAATATTGTCGAGACCCCTAGTGACAATTTTTGTGTTTTTTTTTGCGTCCACGGATCTATCTGCATAACTCTTGGGAGGATCTTTGTGAAAGATGACGAGTTTCTGACTTATTCGACTACAGGTCTGCCCCCTAATGGCAGTTTTATTTTTTAGGTTTGCCTCTGTATCTGTGGAGTTTAATGATGGATTTTTCTGAAATTTTGCAGATAGGTTTCTATAAAGGTGACAACTACGCCTTTGTATTTTTGGACAGATTCAGTGTATTTTGCACCACCTAGTGGCACATTTTTATGATTTTGATTACGTTATTTAACGTCTCCCTCTCTTAATCTGCCAAACTTCTCAAAGGATCATTCCGCCTGGTGACATTATTTTCGCATCTGCGGCTGTATCTATCCCGTTGTAAGATCAGTGACACAGTTTGCCAAGTCTAGTCCTAGTCCTATTAACTTGACAACGGATGGGCGGATTGGAATACCGCTGTGCCTTCTAATGGCAATTTGTTTTTATGGCTCTGTATCTTCGGTTTTCCATGGTGGGTTTTCATGAAAGTTGACAAATAGTTAGTTTTGTATCACAGAGACGGCGATGCTTTTCCAATTTTACACGGGTCTGACGTATTCAGCGCCATTTGATGGCCATTTTTATATAACTAAAACATCATTAGGAACGCAGTCGTGGGCGCATTTCAACGCTCCCCATTGCTCTTGTTTTTATACAGCGTGCCGATTGTTAGATTCATTTATTACAAGGAACCAGGACACCAGTCTTTATTACATCTTATACACAAGTGCATGATTTAAACAAAAACACAGTTAAAGTACAATCTAAAAAACAGCAGTTTTGAAAAAAAATTAAACTCATTGGACGTCGATTAGTAGTTCTGCCTGATATATGTGCAAACATTTTTAATAATATTTTCATGTTTTCATCGTTTGATGGCTGATAGTTAACAATTCTGACAACTGTTCTCTTCAGTCGTAACTACAACAACTTGGAGATGCCTTTGTTTCAAGTCGGTGTTTATGTGAGCCTGAAATAGAGATGCATGCCGGGTATCAGTTGCTATGGCATATCAGAATGCCTACTTCTTCGCCCCACATAGATGAACCCGTGTGAAATTTTGATGAGACAGTATTTAATTTTGGCGTTGTATCAATATGCATGTTATTTGCCACCCTGCCGATCAAACGGTATTGATGTATCCTTCGCTTCTGCGGATTCGCCTATCAAATGGCTTATAAAGTTTATCTCAATATTTGAACAGAATAATGCAATTCAATTGGTCTCGCGCGTACTGTATTCTGCAGGTAAACAAAGTTCCTAAACAGGTTAGTTCTTCAGCCAGTGGATAAACACAAAAGCAGAAACACAACAGCAATGAAATATATAAAATATTAAAGAAGCCATTAAACTCGCGTTCCATCCATGACGAGGATTTTTTATTTAGGTCGATTGCCGCTATAAAATTGGTCTCAACTTGTTCCTAATTCAGAAGAGACGTGATTTCAGTGTTTCCAAAGAGCTGGCAGTTCCTTGTTTTTGAGACAATGTTCTGCTCATAAAATCACAAGAGACCAGTTACCGTAAGGAACTGGTCTAAATCAAATTGTTCTTTTTTGATGGGAGACGGTCTTTAGTGGAGTTAAAGTCCCGTTATTGAGGGCCTTGAATTCCTTGTCGAAATTTTTGTCGCCTCTCACCCCCGAGGAAAGAATGCAATGACAAACTTTGCACAAGAGCATCACATTCGCACCACGTATTAAATGACGTCGCATTGTGTCCATTTCACGTTTAATAAATAGCAAGAGCTTTTGTGAGTGCTCTACTCTTGAGCGAATACATATGGTTTCTGATACGTGACGGAAATTCAAAGGGACATTTTCTTGACGAAATTGTGACCTGAGGCTTTCCAGGGTTCTTCATGAGCAAAATTTCAAACAAGCTTCAAATTACGCGTCATGTTTTCGAGTCCTATTCTTCTTTTCAGTTAAACAATTATACATTAGACATTAACTTCACTTGCCGAACTTGTCACAATTATTTCACGAGAAAATAATGAAAAATAGGTATCACAATACAACACCATTTCAGTCATTTGTGTTGCAAAGTAGAACAATATGCTTTTTAGAAATGGTTCAACATTTTAACGTGGCTCAAAGCTTTTTAAACACGACTAAAGGTTTTCCAAATATGGTGCAAAATAGTTCAAACATGGTGTAACACCTTGTTCAATAGGTGCAGGGAAAACAATGCTTCCTACACCCATAGTATTAACAGGAAGCATCTAAATTACTTTTATGTGCTGAGAAGTATGTCTGAGGTTTACATCGTCACCTCTTCCAGACAATTATGAAAAATTTTAAAAAGATGTTAGAAAACGAACAGAGTCTATGCACAACCGACTGAGCACCTACTCCAGAGCCCCTTTGCGCAGTTAGAGAGCGTAAAAGGACTTTAGTATAATCAGCCTTGGTAGACATTTATGCTTAGGTAAACACAAGGCTAAAGACGGGTGATTTCTTTATCGGTTTGACATGATCCCAGGGATTTTTCTCGTAAAAGATGGCTGTGATTATTGTGCTATAGGCCTAAGACGCTGATTACTGAGGGTGCGAATGCAGATTGCTCGCAAACTTATCTCTACGTTCTGGCCACTACTACTTGTAATTATAGTATAACAAAAGTTATTTCGTTCGAAACGGATAAAATATTAAGTTCGTCTTTGCCATTGAACATGTGACAGTATTGTTTATAAAAGGACTAAAGATTGCCCTTTCCTGAGTCCATACGGAGATAACGGTCGGAGAACACACGCAGGCAGTACAAGGACACTTTGAGTGAAATTTCGGAGTTGATACACTGATGTCGGCTACTTGTAGTTCACTTACACTTGGAATATTCAGCTGCCCCTTTATGAACCAAATTACGTACAAACTGCTGGGGAACTGTCCCTAGTATTTATGTATGTTCTTCACCGTAAGGTTGAAACCTCTCGTTTTTCGTAAGTGGTGCTTTCAGTAATGTGTTTTATCTCTGTTTACGAGTTTGACAAAGTTCCCTTTGTGATCGTTCGATGTTCAGATCATTAGACGTAGTGCATGATTGATGGGGTTATGCTTCTTGTGAAAACAACGTGTTTTGGGCAGCTGTCAGTTCCCAAGATTCTACGTGATAAGAACAAAATAGATTGCCTCACATCCATTAAACGACCTGGTTACAAAATGTCGCATCAAATTTGACAGAGATTGGAATCTGTACGCGCCCAAACAGAAACGGGGGGAGTATGACTGACCAAGAATGACTCGGGATTACAAATTGTACCTTTGGGAACAACCTTGCTATGCTAAGGCTGCACTTTAATTATGACGAGAATATGGTTTTAATGAGGTTATCATTTACTGTGGCATTTGGTGTGACACTTATTCAGTTCCTGAATATGATTTTCGCTTGCGCCAAGGATGTACGATCTTCTCACTCTAGAATATATTCACAATTGTATATTAAAATTCATACTAGATGTGCTATTGCTGTTGCGTTTTTATTGTATTTTATTTTGAAATTTTCTAGGCATGCAAGATGGATAGCTAACGAGAACTGCAATTAAACATGGCCGCGCCTTCGTCTAAAGGCAAACCTTTTGACTTTCGGATGTCAAAGAAGGTCGCTGAATTGACGCAAGTTGTGCATATGCTTTTTACGAGAAACCACGAGAAAGAGGTTGAACTCGATGCCATAAAAGAAGCGTATGAGTTCGAAATTGATGTTGTAATAAAAGACGCCAGAAGTCGAATAGCCAAACTTGAAGCCCATATCAAAGACCTGGAACAGAACAGGAGCTCCGATGATGTCAAGTTCAAATCTCTTTTTGAGAAACAACGTAAAGATAATGAAGAGGAATGGAGGAGGCTAATAGAAGGTAAAGACAAAGAGATTCATGAAGGAAGACAAGAGATGCAAAATTTACGTGATCTGTTGATCAACGCTCAAAGAGACGTCGAGAAGCTGCGGTCAGGGATGACAGGGGAACTTGGTAAAAGGGAAGACGATCTGCGGAAAAAAGACACTGAGATTGAGAAGTTACGCAGAACAGTCGGCAACTTGGAACGGAAGCTGAAGGATGAAACTTTGAACTCAAGCCAGAAAATTACTGATCTGGAGCAGAAATGTGACAGATTGTGCGATGAGCTAAGCCAGCTGAAGGAAATGTTTGAGGACACGCATAATGTTAAAGAAAGTTTGTTGGCCAAAAATAAACAGTTGGAACACGAATACAAAACTTTACGGAAGGAGCTGGCAAAGAAAATTCATGACGTTGTCGGAAGCTCAAAGCCGACCACTCCTCCAAAGCTTTTAAGCAGGGAGCAAAATGTAATGGTAAGAAGCCCCACAATCCTTAACAAAATGTAATGGTAAGAAGCCCCACAATCCTTTACAAAATGTAATGGTAAGAAGCCCCACAATCCTTAACAAAATGTAATGGTAAGAATCCCCACAATCCTTTACAAAATGTAATTGTAAGAAGTCCCACAATTCTTAACAAAATGTAATGGTAAGCAGCCCCACAATCCTTAACAAAATGTAATGATAAGAAGCCCCACAATCCTTTACAAAATGTAATGGTAAGAATCCCCACAGTCCTAACAAAAGGTAAGAAGCCCTACAATCCTAAAAGCGGCTATAAAACCTCATCCCGTCCAAGAAGCGAACTTGATTTGGACCACGTGGTGCTATGAAGTTGGTCTGATCTTGTTCCTTACTCAGATGCCAAGTGGTTTCTCGGTTTGCAAAGAACTGAAATTTCGTTATAATAATGATTCCTCAAAACCATACTCGGCGCATTAAATGACACGCCGTGACGAGCCAACTTGTAAAGTTGTATCTCAGGCAACAACGAACTATCAATTATTTAAGCCCTAAGGTTACCTTGAAATTGGTTAAGGAACAAATTTAGCCCAATTTAATAATCGTAAGTAGTTTAAATCAAGTTAGTTGTTGCGGTGGAAGACGCGTATATAGCCGATTCAGAATAGAGTCGTTTAAGCAATTTCATTGAAATTTTAACTTCAGCGAAAAAAATATATATATTAAGTTCGGTTTCCAGTTTGTTTAAACCTTGCCCTCAGTTAAATTTCCGTTTCTCCACAGTCGTTTATTAGATTTCTTAGCATTTCCATTTCCATCCACATCACGGTTTTTGTTGTCCGTACGTATACGGTTTAGGTGCATGCAAAACAAGCATTTATAATGGCATTTTTGTAAATGTAATCTCTCCGGCACAGGATATTGATTCCTGTAAAGGTGTATTTCAAATACTTTTAAAAATAAACGGAAGCAACTTGTGAAAGGTGCACCTCAGGTACTAATTCCCAAGCTACTATACTTGGCCTCATTCTATGCATTTGCGTTATGTCAATAGCAATTTCTTAAATAATTCATTTCAGTACTCCCAATGTTTAATTATCATTCTAGATATGATAAATCACTTAGCGAGTAATTGTAAAATCTGCTCAACATGACATACAAACACTTTAACTCCTATGTAGTGCTTGTAGTTTGCATTTGCGCGATAGAGAGCTAAGAATGCTGGATCGTCTCTCATTAGAAAATGTCAGGGTGTCGCGTCGCAGACAAGTTTAGATACTTTTGGTTTGTACCTTCGTAGTTAAAGCGGCATCAAACCCGTCCTTTCTGGCAAAAAACAAGTTTTGATTTATTCACTTACCGCTATGAAATTGACCATGTAACAGTAAATCCAGCTGAATACAAGGGCCACAATTTAAAAACCAGAATTTTGCCGTAAATACATAGATTAGCAGGTGAATCTGATACTCGAGGTTTATACCTTGTACATTGTCTGGACATTGGATTTGATTACCAGTCGCAGGATTCTTGGTGTCGCCAATGAGTTAAGTGATCTGCTGCAAGTATTCATGATTCCAGACACTATATTTTTTCTATCCCCTTATATTTCAATCTAAATTTCTAACAGCCATAGCTTAATATGGAATGGTGCAATTTCAGTGGAGGTTTTGAGTCATGCAGTTTTACATGTTTGTTGATCTCTGGCACTAATTATACAACAATTCGTTTTGAATTTGTCGCAGGATTACAACGATGAGTTGGAGAGATTGAGGAGGGAGATACACAGGTATAAAATGGAGCTCTCGAACAGAGAAGGCAACTTTAACAGAACGTTTGCGGACCACAGCAAAGTTGTGGTCGACAGCAGGGCAGGAAAGATTGGTATGCAGCAAATGCAAATCTTAAATCCCCATTCCACGTTCCCTAACCCGCAATCTAAAGCAGCGCCGCTGGATTTACAACGAATGCGAGAAAGGACGTTTTCGTACGCAACAAGTCACGTATATGAAAGTGAAAGTGATCAGGTGGGTTGCAGTCACAAGTTAGAAAAGTGTCATTTCGTGCAGACTCTGGTATGGTGCAAATAACACATGTTCTTTGCGTCGCATTTCTGGTTGATTCAACGTGTATTTTAATATAACCGGTGCCCGGTTAAGAACGTTACTTACCAATGAAAAACTCAATGTCACGCACCCCTTTCCCATGGTTCTGGATTTGCAAAAGTTTATCAATGAGAAGTTAAAAAATGGAGATTGAGAATTAAAACATTAGTTTCTATTCTCATGTAAAATTTTGGCGCTCATCAAAATCGTTGGGTACATTTTCAAGTAAACTGAACATATTTTCAGAGTACAAGAGCGTCATCGGCAGTTTCCGGAAGATTTCCACCAATGCTCGGAATGGATCAAAAGGCCAGACTTAGCCGTTTCTTAAAACAACCAAGACTTTCAATGTCACGGGACGTGACGTCATGACGACTGGAGACAACTTCTAAGCCGAAACTTTAAATTGAAGTAACTGTCAGGAACACCCTATATACCTATGAAATGAAATCTCCAATTGTAATGACAGACGTTGCTGGTATCACAAAGAGTTTAGTGCTGGTTCATGGTTTTCCAACACGGTTCAAGTTTGAAATATATAATTATTGACTGAGGAGTCTGAATTATGTATTATTACACACATAGGTTCCATCATGCCCTGAGGACGTCTGTTGCAGCTAATCGCAGTTTGACCAATCAGGCGGCTAATTCCATAAACCTGACAAATCCATCCATATCAATTCAGTGGCAAGTGACCCTTTTATTGGTAGAAACCCATTGCTATAGGGTCAAAAGAATTTTTGAGACAAGTGGCAGAGAATTTTATGGTTTCACGTTTGGCTGAAAACGGGGATGAAATTCACCTTTGACAGTTCAAACCAACGACACCCTTCTTAACTATAAAACTTGGTTACTTTATAAACCGTGTTAGGAGGATAGAACCTCTTAAAATACATAAAATTTTCAATACCTAACAGCTGAACATATGTTTCTTGTCCATTTGTTCAGTATGTTGGATATTAGGGCTAAGAGAGGAAGTATACTTTCTGATTAACAGTTTATGTTGTTTATGAGCAGTGCAAGTGAGGGACGTTTCACACACGTAGCTTGTCATCACTTTTGGAAAATTCCTTAATTTGAATTTACGACAGCATGCGGAAGTTACTCACATCGTGCGTACATGTAAGTGCAGGGTTCAACACCGTGTTTCGTTATGCAGTTTCTTGAAAAGTGCTGGGAGTCAACACACTTTTGAAACCAAGTCGTACACAGCTTTTCAGAAAAGAAAACTACCAAATGAGCAAATTAAATTGAACGTGGGGATTTGCAGTTGGACATGAGTTCGAGCTTTGAATATCTTGTTTACGCACAGTAGCGGTTTTCCCTAGGAAAGGTGCCTTTTCTGACAAAATTCCATTCTAAAGTTTTCACTTTGGAGGTTCAAAACTCCGCAAAGGGGTCTTTCTTCAGTTACACATCACAAGGTTTTCGACATTATCTACATGTATATTTCAAAAACTTCTGGTACAAGTCTGAGATAAAAATAAGAAAAATATTGGCAGCCGAACATAAATTTATCAACATTCTGAGAGGTTCAGTTTTGGAGATGCTTACAGGTACAAATTATTTCATTGAGTGGGGAATTAAAACGCCTTCCGACACAAAACTATTTTAATTTAGAACATTTGTCACTATGAAATTGATCTCAAATTTTTCTTTACCGCTTTAAAATTGATATCCTCTTGTTTCTGGTTATTATTCCTTGAGACCGTCCAAGTGTATAGCCTGATCTCAAACAAGAACAAACTTTAACGATTATTTGTAAGATTGTAGATTACATCTTCTTTTCCTTGAAATCAGTGAAACAATTGTAAGCAAATGCCTGTTCTTCTGTGGAGTTTTAAAATTGGTAGTTAAAATGATCTCGCAAAGAGGATGAATAATACATCGATAGTGACCAATTGAGTGCAAATTAAAAAGGTCCGTTTTGTCACACGTGACTTTTCTATTTTGGATCTACGCTTGGCAAGTCTTTCGTTTGGCTAAATTACTGTTTCGCAATTGCATTTAAATAACATGAAGACAAATACGACATTTCAAGAGTTACATAAAACATGTTGAAAAAAAACAAGACAGAAAACTCTCGTGTTTTATGTTGAACAAATTTCGCTGCGTTGACGATGAACCGCCATAAGTCGCAACATCGCATAACCCCCGTGCAATCAAGCATCACATTCCGACGTGCTGAGGTACAAATTGGGCTGTATAACAAATGTATTTTGGATTTGTGATATTACGTAATATTCAAAAATGTCTTATTACTCTTCACCAATGTCCGAGTTGCCGTTCATATGCTGTCATTTCTCGTCTGTCATTGAAGCTGCTTCGTCTTCTTCTCCGCAACTAAATAAGTCTTCTTCTGTTTCACTGTCTCTCGAAGTTACTGACCACTCCATTGACTTTATTTCCGCCGGGTCCTCATAACGGTTAGAAGATCGTGTTGGCATAATTTGGTTTTTCGAAATACTGACAGCCATCCGCTTTCGGATAGGCAGAAGTTCTCTTTGCATCTTTACGTCTGCTGGTTCGACAACTTCATTGGTGATTTCGAGTTTGTGTGTTGCCGTAGCATGACACCATTTATAAAACATGTTAGCAGTTTTGCTCACTTTTTTAACTTCTTCGCTGTTGTACTGTGTTAAAATTTCAAGTGCTCGTGCAGCGATAGATGGATTAAGGTCGTCAATTTTAAAGTTCCCTAGTGATTTGGACAGACCCATGTTGCTTTGGCAGAACTGTTTACAGGCTGTCCACTTTTTAGTGTATTGCTCTCGCTCCCCGAGAAGTAGTAAAGTTGCTATCATCGTGTCGTGTACCGCTTTCGGCGGATATTGATAAGCCTTGAATTCGGCAATTCGCTTTCGGCTCATCTTCACAAGAGATTCTGTGTAAAGCTGTAGTGTTTTCATCGACTCCAGTCGGCTGCGAGCTGAATCAAAAAAATCCAAAATCTGAAAAAGCCCCCGCGACTCTGCAAGCTGTAAAATCCCCTCCATTTCTTCTAAGTTCCGAGTGCGTTCTGCCGTTTCTAAAAGAGGTTTAATTGATAGAGCTAAGACAAGTTTTACAGACAGAGCGATTAAACGTTTATCACCATCGGTCACTCCTTTCTTTCCCATTCGAGCAGTGCTTTCAAATTCTTTAAGTGTGTTTTGAATTCGTACTCTGTCCATTGATTTGTGAGACTTTAAGAGAGCAACCCTGTTGAGCTCATGTTTCACAAGAACTAATGACGCCAAAGATGCTGTCTGTTTCTTCAATATTTCTCTTTCAAGAGTTGCGGAAAGTCTCTTGTCTCTCGTGGCTTCGCCAAGTGTTTCGTCCTCTTCCGTGTACATATGGCCTGGTTCTTCTTGGTCGACATTGCTTGTAGTCGTGCCAGTAAACTGCTTTAGCTTGGTTGAATTCACGAACTCTTGTATTTTTCTTTGATAGTCAAGTCGATGGTACCAAGCAAAGACTGTCACAAAAGTCAGGAAAAAAACGCTTACCACAATCACGACGACTTTTCGCAGTTCTTCCTTGTCCACTGGGTTTTGCCATAGATATGTGGATACTGTAATAAATCATACGTGGTGTGATAATTTTACAAAACGATAAACGCAGGTGTGAACTGAGGTGAGCAAAGTTACTCGCGCTATTTTGTTCGCACGTTTACTTGCTTCCAAGTTTGTGAAATTCCACATTCATGCAATAGAGTTGGGGTGACTAGACTGGGCACTACGCTATAAGTATATTCCTGAGCAAGGCGGCGGGTCCCTTTTGTCGAAATGGCCGACAATGACTCTTTGGATTGACTGGCAAGCAGACGTCTTTGTCTATAATCGAAGGAAGAGGAATTGATCACTACTGGCGTAAAATTGAGTTGTTGATGACAGGGGAGGGGGGGGTCAATTTGGTGGCAATCTAGGACACTTTGAATTGAGCAGGTGGGGCAAACGCGAGATTTAACTGAGTTTCAACCGGGGTAGGACATTTTTGCGATGAGCACGCTGACCATGATCCCGTTGCTCCTCCATTTTACAGCTCAAACTGATATGATTCGATTCTCTGTTAAATTAACAATTTCATAATTTCCTTCAAACTAAAATATGTCATGAATGCATAGGCGGATTTTAGGGGGGGGCAGAGGGCCACCCCCCCCCTCTTGGCTGCCGCAAAAAAATAAAACAGCAAGAGCGTAGGGAAATGTTGAGTTTATTAATTTGCCCAAGTAATTAAAATTGTACGGATGAAAAAAGATTTAAATTTGTGCAGTTTTAGTGTTTGGGGGAGCTCAGATCTAATTTCAAGTGTGTGTCAAATTCGGAACACGGCGCATTCGTAACGGAACTATGGCTAAGTGTAGGCTCTCCCGCGATATCCCAGGCGACCGGTAGTGGCGCTGCGCACTACGACTCCGTTTCCGTCGTCTGCT
The DNA here is from genome assembly GCA_002633005.1 of Phoronis australis. NCBI lineage: Eukaryota > Metazoa > Phoronida > Phoronidae > Phoronis > Phoronis australis. The sequence continues at coordinate 140,503 of NMRA01000470.1, forward strand.
ACACTGTGCAATGAAGAAAATTTACTTCATTTTTTAAAGAAAATGGAACCTGAGTGACGATGAAAAAAACAGAAGCTGCTGGTAAGATGTGAATTTTAATCTAAGCCTTAGTGAATCACTCAGAAACTCATTAATTCTCTCTTTGTCAAACCTTAACTTAAGACGATATCCAAAGCAATCCCGTCATTATTGCCAACACGAAAAACGGATTTGGTCTTTTGGGCATTTGATGACAACTTTAAATACAAAAAATTTGTTAAGAACCGATTGCACAAAATGTAAAACGTGTAATAAGCATTACAAAAAGAAGTAAGTTTAGCGCGCAAACGCTGTGGACCATAAACAAGTAGGTCTCTTAATTTTAGGTTAGTTGTGATGTCGTGGTGGTGTAGTGGGAAAGCACGTGCGTCCTTCCCGACCTCCTCCCATTCGGTGCTAAGCGCATCTACAATCGTGGTTTGCGCAAATTCTTACGGCCGGACAAAATGTTGCCCCCCCCCCTTTGTGATATCCTAGATCCGCCACTGTGAATGTTTTCCATAGTGCTCGATCTAAAGAAATGCCTTTGCATCAGGTTTGCCAACATTCATACAGCTTCGTTCGGTTTGTCTAGCAGTTCACAAATAGAATTTTCAATTTTTAATCTTTCTTTTCTTAATTTTGATTTGCGAAAGCGTGTTGATTTTACCAAATGCTTAGTTAGTAAAAGTTTTGAAGATATGGAGTCGTCTGTAACAAATTGGTGACGTTACAGATTGCAGGTTTATCTCGTACTCATTATCCCACATATCATATTATGTGAAAATATAGGGAAATAGAGTCAATCCGTATACAACCAGTAGAGGCCGTATTTCACTGTTGGTGTGTGGTCTCCTGATGGAATGAATTCGAGCTAACAACGCCAAATTTGATTGGTTCGGTCGTTTGGCTTACTTAATACATTAATCCAAGGGGTCGTTCTCGAAAGAGCAGTTTTAGCGCTCTAAAAATACAAACTTTCTCCAAAGACAATTCCGACGCACTGTGATCAGGCGGCTATTTTTAGACCTCTCAAGTTTCAGGCCCGTAGCCCGGGGGTTCGACTCGCTGGTTCCCTGCGTGCCGCTAGGTAGCCAGTAGCCAGCACGCAGGTGTCACTTGATTTTCCTCGGGAATTTTTTTACACCGGCGTTTCTGATTGGCTAGTCGAATTCTCAACAGGCAGCGCTTTACGCAAACAAACTGGCATGACTGATGGACTGAAGTGTAAATGTGGTCTGTTGTACAGACAAATCGGTGCTTAAAATTTGTGTTCAGGAAATGTGAATCCTAGAAATTATGATTGCGCCTTTTCGGATTGCATCTTTCTACTGTCGATGACTTTGTTTACGACACTGTCCTGTATTCAGACAGTATGAATAACACACCGGTTAAATCGGCCAGATGTGTGTTTATTGTACATGTATGTGCTTCAAGCACGCGGCTATTAAACACTCATGCAGAAACGAAAAATTTGCTGCGACGCCACTTGCGTGACAAGGCTAAAAATCGTTCACAGTCTGCCATTTGTTTACGGTGTTGTAAAGCTAACCAATGACTGCTGAGGTTACATCAATCAATGCTAAAGCGCGTGCCACTGCGTGATACCTGTGTGCTGGTTAAGCACGCTAGGGAACGTGCACTTAAACATCCAAACATATACTTTGAAAAATCGAGAAAGTTTGTAAAAGGGAAGCTTTGTGGAGCGTATTACTTCACTGGAATTTTAAATTCAATAAAAAACTTTGCGAATGCCGAACTATATTTTTCCAGAGACCTTCTCTGGTAAGCGCTAACGGAGACAACTGTGGCTCTAGTTCTCTTTTTTGCGAAATTGTATATCACTTGAGAAAAAGTGATGACCTGACGGATAACATCAATTGCTGGGCATTTCCTGATTTTTGAGAATATAGATCTTTTTATATTTAGAGGTCCCGCCCTTGAAGGAGGCCATTGGTGACATTTAAGTTGCCACCCTTTTCCTGTTTTATTGACAAATTCTTCAGGGCCACTCCTGTTTTTTTGTGAAATCGTGCAACCGCATTTCATGTTGAGGAAGGTCCCTTTTTGCAGGGTCACACGACGATGGAATTAACTGTTACTCTTTCCAAGCTTAGCTATGTTTGTTTAGCTGTTCATCTTAAGGTTAATTACATCAGTATTTGACCATTACGATCAAAAAAGGGACAAATGCCGCACTAATAAAAAAGCTTGTTTATGTTGATTTGACGTTTTGTCTATTTATTAGACATCACCAGGTTAATAAGACATCAACGGCTGATTTCACAAAGGTGGTTTAACAAAATCATGTTTAAGGCTTAACCTAGTCTAATTTTAGACCTAACTTGCATTTCACCAATTTGGTTTAACAGTCTGAAAGCCTGGTTCTGTTAGACCAGGCAGCAGGTTTAGTAAAACCCAGGTTTAAAGTATCCAAGCCACCCTACTGTGTCAATCCAGATTAACCCAACAAAGAAACTATTGACACCCCGGCCAACCCGCGATCGAGAACGCCCGGAAGGCGATCGAGAACGAGACCTTACACCAAAAATTGCAGACGAAAGTACCCGGTGAGTTTAAGTGTCATTTTCTTCTTAAATAGAGGCTACTTTGGTACCAATGCAACACACCGAAAAGCGTCAGAGCTTAGCCTTTGTTGTGAATCTGAAATAATACTTGGTTTTTGCTATTTTTTGAAACAGAGACCGCAAAATGCAATGACTTTCGGTAAAATGACTTGCGTCTCGTAAATTCGTCTATTTCTACTTGTTATTAGCAATTCCTGGGTTCTTTAGTGGACACGTGTGACGTTTATAGTTAAATCGTCCCTGGTGACGCCTTTGTTAGTTATAATTTGTGAAGCAATTCGAGCTATCTACCGATACAAGCAGGTCCTTGTGTGAGACGGCGATCGGGAACGAAGCTGTTAATTCTCCATGGCGATCGTGAACGCAAAAATGCGATCGTGAAAGCACATTTTTTCTGTGTATTTTCCTGAATAATTGTTCAAGTTACGGTGTTATATCAAGAATTTTAGACTAATGTTATACTTTCACCGTTTTTTTATGATTTCTGTGTGAGATTTAGCCTCACAAATATGATTTAATGCGTTTGATTTTTCAGTTGAACTGTAGCCGCATGAGGAGTCCTTCAGAGTGTTAACATACACGCCTTCAAAAAAGAGTACCGGTAGCACAACTACTGCATGTGACAAAGGGCTGTGTATGCATATATGTTGTGGAGCTTCGTTCAGGAAGAAACCTTTTTTGTCCGAAATAGATTGTCTATGATTCAGTGATGATTTAGTTTAATACACTCCAAAAATAATTCGCAGGAAATGTACACTGGATGTGTTATGTTGATTTCCCTAAAGCAATGTTTTATATCTTATTTCTGTATGACCAATTTTGAGGTATGTGTGATAAACGATTAATAGTATTATAGAATTGCTTTAATATTGTTGTTGATTTCCTGTGTAATCACTACATTGTCTTGAAGTGATGTTAAAGACAACATTTTAACTACGTTTTTGAAAAATCACAATATAGTAGGTGTATTATATCTCGCCTCACTCTTTTTCAATGTCACGTTAAACTGGAGATCATGAACCGAAGATGCACTCAGGACCAATACTACAAAACAGAAGAGTCAAACATATGTTGTATATCCAAGCCACACAAGTGCCACAAGTCAATCTGTTCATCTCTGTATCGATAATATCAGTAAATATCCAACAAAATATTACCCGTTTTATCAGCAAAACAGTTAACGCCATTTATGGGATTTTTTTTAATCCCAGACGTTCATGAGCGGTAATCTTGGAATCACCTCACGAATGGTGTTGCCGCATTCTTCTCGCTCCGCACAGGCACGCTCATCACCATTCGTTAATTTCACAGGCGTATTTGTTTTTTTTTCGTTTTGCTGTCACAATCTTGTAAGAAGATTCGGCACTCGCTTTCCAGGGGCGGATCCAGGATTTCGAGTTGGGGGGCAGGGTACAGGAATAGTCAGAATTTTGCCACATGCGCGCCCAGCCTAAAATGTAGGGATGCAGGGGCCTCGAATTTTTGGGTTTGTGGACCTTATTACTAAGAAAAGTACACGGGGTTTGTTCAAGGCCTATGAATTGCGCATTAACCCCTCGAGCCCACTTCGGTGCGTGCAGATGCTAGTCGGCAATTCACACCCCGGACTGCCAAATGATATCTGGGAGAATTTTAGGGGGCATGGTCACCCCCCTCCTAAATTTGCCACTGCTTTCATCTGCATCAACAATTTGTTTACTCCTGGCTTACACGCTACAAGGAACAATTGCTGGATGAGTCTTAGTTTAGAACCCCTTGTTCCACTTGGTTTCGTCTAAAAGTATATGTCTGTATTTCAAAACCCTGGTAGGGTGTACTTTCACGCCCTGATTAATCTGTTCGTTGAAGCTCGACTCACAATAATAACAATGAACGTGTTTCCTGAAATGAAAATAAATTCATTTGTGAAAATATCTATAATTAAAATAGGGCTTGATGAACATGTAGTCGCTCATTTTAATTTAATGGTAATGCTATGATATTGTTTAGTTTGGAAACGAAAGTAACAGTAATGACTCAAAATGTGATTAATTCATTGCACCACACTTATTTTGTAACCTTTTCACGTTTTATATGTAAAAATTTCATAACTGTTCGGCACACCACGATGCGTTCTCGATCGCATAAACAAACAAAAATCTGCTTTTCCGATCGCTTATCTTTGCGTTCTCGATCGCATCTTTCAACAGAAAAGTGTCGAAAAATCAGAGATCCTGACAAATCTACGAAAAAAGCGTTGTGTTATATTTTCACAAGTCACTTCTTCATAACTTCATGGTCAATTTATTGATTTAGTGTCAAAAATAACCGCAATTTGCCAAAATGATATACGAATCACCTTTGACTCAAGCGATGCCTCGTTCAACGTAACTTATCTCCAATAACTGGAACAGACACCAGCCCAAACCTCTACCTGCCCTTCCTCAATGTGTTACGCCTTGAACTCATGTCTCTGTTTTCACATTGGAAGTAAAAGCAACGTAAATTTATCAAATTCAATCACCTTGCCTGGCTTCGCTGCTCGCAACAGGTTTCTTTCTCGATCGCTTTCCGGTCGTTCTCGATCGCGGGTTGGCCGCGGTGTATTGAAGTGCTTCAATGAAACCTTGATCACGTGGGTACGTAATGGCACTCAGCTGTGCAGACATTTGCAGAAAAAGGTCTTAAAGCTTTTCTCAGGGGAAAAATGTTCCCTCTCTTGACTGATCAGAGAAAAAGCCAATGTTATAGAGAATAAGAAAACTGGTGCCAAATCAAGTCAACATAAGCAGCAGACTTGGAGAGATACTGGTTCTGACTGGCTGCACAGTTGCCACAATCGGAGAAATGCATGGACAAACAGTTAAAGGGTGTCACTAAAAAAATAAAGGCCAGAAAGAAAATTTCATCAGTGAAAAAATTGCAAAGATAAACGGTGAGGGACCCAGTGGCAGATCTAGGGGACATTTTTCATTTTGTTATGTCTGTGTCCAACACACACGAAAGTACTTGCTCACGATTAGCCGCAACATATCAAATTTTATTTCGTGTCATTTTACTGTTTATTGCAGTCAAAGGGGGGGGGTGAGCAGGACCCCTGCCCGACAACCTTAATTCGGGGACCAGTTGAGGTGGAACTCGGTCAGAAGAATCAGAAGATGCCGTCTGCATTCAAACCCGTAGCGCTTACGGCGATGATGCTCTACTCGACCAGTCGTATTCTGAGGAATCCGGAGGATACCCTGCAACACGCACTGGTCTACGTAGAGGCGGACCCAGGGAGGGCAAGGAGTCTGGACCCCTTTTTTCCCTTGATTTTAGTGATATCAAATCCATAATTTTCAATTTGTTGACCCAGATTCCCCTCTTTTAAAAATCCTTGATCCGACCCCTCTTTAAGAAATCCTGGATCCGTCTCACGTTTGATCTTGTGTAATCGTAACACTGAATATTGAAAATAGTCCGCTCTCGTAAATGCACACCACGGCATGATTCAGTTGAACCTATATCTTGCAAGTCTGTCATACTTAACAGTATTGAACTTGAGCTTGACCAAGTCTACTGAAGTTAAACTTGGTTTAAGATGTTATACAGGTCTAAGGAATGTAGGCCTGTATTGGTGAAATGCAAACTGACTTAGACCAGGTCTAGGCTGGAGTTAAACCAGGTTTTACTAGACCACTTGTCTAAAAGTTAAACCAACTTTATGAAATGCAGATTATCTTTAAACCTGGTCTAAGTCCAGTTTTAACCAGGTTTAACTTTAAACCACCTTTATTATTTTATGAAATTGGCTTCAAGTGTCAACATACCAGTCAGGTTACTTCCATGTAGTGAAATGAGTGTAGCAAGAAATACAGGGAATAGTAAATTGGTCATCAAACAGAAAATGGCTGTGTTTAACTGCGACCGTGAGTAACTTACGTAATTGAGCAGTTTCTTTTCCACCGATTCTTCAATCAACTGTTCTTCTGTTCCACGAGGAATGAAAACAAATTATCGGAACCGATTCCATTTCGTTACAAGTTTTCAGTATTTCAGTACCAACAAACCGAATTTCAGAACAACTTTTGTTGCTGTGAAGATGTTGAGAGATGTTCCAAAATTTTAGGTAATGGTGCGCGTCACGAGAGCACTGTTTCGTAAACGACGAAACACTGTTTTTATATTATTTTAGAAATATCCATTAGTTTCCTATGTGTGTGGTGTAACCTATAGGTAGCAGATTTGTGTAGGTGTAAGGTCGAAACAAGCGATGAGTATATGCCTTCAATACACTGTACTTACGTTGCTGAAAGTAGTCGCAAGGTATCATCTCACTACACGACTTAAAGTTTCTTTCTGGTCCTGGGCAGTACTTTCCTCCATTCGAGGACGGCCGCGGATTAGAGCAAGTACGATATCGTAGATGAGAGGCTAGTCCACACGAACTGCTACAGTGTCCCCATTCCTGCCATGGAGACCACCTGCCATGAACTGATAACGGGAGTGTTTGTTAGTGGAAACACAATATCACATGTAAGTCACATCGCACTTCACACCCACAGCGTCACGTATGTGCAATATAAANGTACCAACAAACCGAATTTCAGAACAACTTTTGTTGCTGTGAAGATGTTGAGAGATGTTCCAAAATTTTAGGGAATGGTGCGCGTCACGAGCGCACTGTTTCGTAAACGACGAAACACTGTTTTTATATTATTTTAGAAATATCCATTAGTTTCCTATGTGTGTGGTGTAACCTATAGGTAGCAGATTTGTGTAGGTGTAAGGTCGAAACAAGCGATGAGTATATGCCTTCAATACACTGTACTTACGTTGCTGAAAGTAGTCGCAAGGTATCATCTCACTACACGACTTAAAGTTTCTTTCTGGTCCTGGGCAGTACTTTCCTCCATTCGAGGACGGCCGCGGATTAGAGCAAGTACGATATCGTAGATGAGAGGCTAGTCCACATGAACTGCTACAGTGTCCCCATTCCTGCCATGGAGACCACCTGCCATGAACTGATAACGGGAGTGTTTGTTAGTGGAAACACAATATCACATGTAAGTCACATCGCACTTCACACCCACAGCGTCACGTATGTGCAATATAAAAGCATAGTAGACATTTATAAACCCAGGAGTGATATTTTTACAACCACATCCTGATCTTCTCAAATAGTTTAGATTCTAATTGTACTTATGGTAAATAAATCTCCACGATTATCTTCGAAACCGAATTTCCAACATCGCCTAGCTTAGTTTTGTGACTTAGCAACAGGTAACAAAAGCGGGTGCTCATTTATGACGAAAGCCTACTTGAGTCAAGCTGTATTAAGAATTCTGTCTTGGACGAAATGGCGGGTTATTGACATTTTAGAAGCTGTCTATGACTTTCATTTCTCATTATGAGTATTTTGGGAACGATGATATTTACAAGTGCGATCCCATTTTAAGATTCTTAAACTAAAATCTGCAAACCGGTCACGAAGTAGACTGCAAAGAGAAAAGGTTTTGTCTAAGAGTAGTCATACGTTGGGTCAAAACAATTACAAGTACAATTACCTTTACGCACATCGATGTCAACAATATATGTACGTCATTAAATGATAATTTTACGGATCTTGGAGTTCAATCATTAATTAACTCTCATTAAGGTATAATCATTAAATTTAAAATACTCGTGGTATTTGTCACGTTCGGAGTTCTTCATTTCCATGTTATAGTTGGCGGAATCTACTCATCAAAAGGTTTTCGCTCGCATTGTCTGATTCGTATTTTCTTCAGACAGTGCCTCATAATTCAGCTGTGTTAGCGACGTAACAGACAACACCGGTGCAATTATTTAAAATTTCTAAACGGTTACTCAATGGGTTGTTTATGATACATTTTCACTTATAAGCTCATTTTTAATTATCTATATTAACCACGCTCGCAAACAACTAATAGTGCACAAGTATCACTTTAAAAATCCACTCGGCTGTCGAACGTGCATCCATAATTTTTCTCATTATTTAATATCCAAAATACAAAAAGGGACGATAATGGTAATTAAACAGTCAGCATTAGAACTTTCAAAAAACATTTAGATAGTTTCCCAAGGTTTCTGTGTCACTTCGTAGGATGCAGTACTCGGAACGTCAACTTCGTCATGTTCTCAATGTACATGTAAGAGGTGCGGCGTCCACATTTACTAGCGGCTCACACGCGCACCCAGGGGGCTCGGGGGGCTCGAACGAGCCCCCCCCCCTCCCATTTGGCGAAGTGGGCAAAAAGGTAAGCATCTGAGAAACAAAAAGTCCGAGAGAATGAGACAAAAGTCCACTAAACAAGCACAAAAGCGCAATTCACAGTGGTGCCCCCTTTCTTTTTTTTTTAGTCCGCCCGCTTTATTGTTATCAAAAGGTCGACAACGTCAGGAATTCGAGCCCCCTATGTTAGAGGCTGGGTGCGCACGTGCTGCTCCTGCCAAGTTAACCCATTGTGCTGTGAATTTTGCAATGGAGCAACCTGACTGTCTAACATTACAAGCGAAACAAAAATACACTGCACACTAAGTCGGTCTACAGAAGAGGCACGCGTGTTAACTGAGCGGGATGTTCATACATTTGATGGACACCGATATCCTTCAGTCTTATATATTTTAATAAAGTGATTAGAATTAATGGACCAGCACACTAGCCTAAAGTACGCCGAAAGTTGCACCCAGGGTCACAGCAAAAGTGTCGGCATACATTTGGTAAGTGCAATGCTTTTCATTGCGAAAATTGTTGTCAACATACATGCGTCACCAATTTCAAAAGGCACGTTTTGCATGTACGCGATATAGTAGGCAATTTCTCGGACAAAACATTCAATACGTGAGCGAAATTTTCTCCCAAATTAGTGCACAGAAATTATCCCATTATTCTTTTGGTGGAGAAGGCATGTGTGCGAATGTGGGGTGAAGTTTTCGCTAATAATTGACGTTTCGCCAAGTGTGTACCAACTTTTAGTCCTGCAGCTGAGCCTGCATTTCACCATGTTGAACTGGCTAAAACACTGAAACTGGACTCGTAGTATTTCTTACCGGGAAAGCATTCTATTTTCGCTAGGGTCAAGAACATCGAAAATATGAGAAGGCGCTTCACAATTTATTGGGTTTGCGAAATCTATAATTACGAATTAAAAAATGGCAAATGTACTTATTGCCTGTGAGAATCCAAGATCCGATGAACATGGTATTGTTTTGAAGACCAAATGCGCCAGAATACTCTTATGAAAGCTCAAGAGCAGCAAAATGCAACTTCAAACGTTACTTTTGCGATGTCTGGAAACCAAGAATAACTAATGTTTTATTTAAAAATTTAACATCGTGCACTCAAATTGTTCTACAAAAAGGTGTTTTATTTGAAGCAAAAAAGCTATGGGATGAAAAGTAGACAATCTGGAGTGTGAAAGTATCAGTTTGTCTCGATTTTTGGCATGTTTTAATCACATTGATAGTGAAATTTGGTTTTGTCTTCAACTTCTCTCTTGTCACATTTCAACCATATTAACTTAGTCTTACCAACAACTTTGAGTTTGGCAGCTATCGCAGTCGACATGAAAGGGTGACGAGTGTTCCTTGCGGCGCAGACAAACACTTCATCTTCGTGTTGGAGGACCCTAACGAATGACAAATGAAGTGCAATTGTCGTGACGCCATTAGCTTCGCTTGTGATCACATCAGAAGACGCATTGATCAGGTTGGACGAGAAGTTGGCAGTTGCCATGGGATTGACTGTTGCTACGCAGCGGATGACTGCGGTGGAGCCATTGTTAACGACCACTGTGTTACCTACGATTTCGGTTAGCGTGTCAGCTCCTTCCAGTTTCATGTCAAAGGGGCCAGCTGCGAATAGTAACGTGCCTGAAAGTTCCTCTGTGTGCGATCTTTTACGCGGAATAAAATGTCTCGTGAGATATTACTTCATCTACGTCACTCTCGGTAGGTATACACAAAACGTACCGAGCACAGACATCACATAGAGTATTAAGATGTCTATGGTATCGAGCGTGGCGTACATGAAATAATATCCCACGAGACATTATTTCGCGCATCGACCTTGACCTTCGGAATAATGTCGAGTGGGATATTATTTCATGTACGCCACTCAGGTACGTTTTGTATTTATCCCATACGCATCGAATTTGTGAGTTTCTTTTGTTTTCTTTCGGCATTTTATAAATACTTCACCCTGTCTGTTTACGTGGCTAATCACAACCTGTTGTATATGTACGTGCGCTTATGTTGCTAACTTGCTGTAGTAAAAGGAAGCAGTTTTAAATGTAACGGTTTATTAAATTGATAAAAAGTGTGAAAACTACAGTTATTGTGCATTGAACTTGTATCATATTTCCAAAATAAATAAATAACAAGAAAATTTATAACACTGTAAAATCCTCAGCGGGTAGCTGCACTCATTCATGAAACTAGGTCATTGACCAGAGCGCGTAGCCTGAACGTCATCTGTTTTCACGAAGATATTAAAAGTGCTACCGTTGATGACAGCTCCGGTGAGTATGCTTGTTGTAGAGTTGTTGCAGGTACGTTGTCGCATTTCTACGGATTCTGTAGCCTTGGTAAAAGGCTGTATACTAAATATACGACAGTCTGTTGATACAGCTAGCTAGCTGGCTACTGATTCTGTAGCATGGATAGGTTCACGTGTTGCTGCTCGTGTAGTACTGTCGCCGATAGTATCGGGTGCTGTTATGGCCAGTGACAACAATGTTTGATATTGGCGAGGAATCGGACCTGAGTTGCAGACGATATATCATAGCAATTGAAAACTGAGACAGAACTGTCGTATAATTAACAGTACTGTTCCAGATGTTACAATTGAAACCTGGTTGCATGTTGATTGGTATACTTTTACACTGCTACAATTGTATTACTTTAAGTTATTTTCCGAAAATTTGATGATCTAACCGGCTTACGACGTCGAGTCGACATTGACCTAGCTTTTGAACCTTCAATGTCAGAGGTCACTGTTGAAGTAGTGCGGGAGGTGAATACGGAAAACATTATTACATGGCCGCATTTCCCTCGACAGATTCAACGCGTATGGGATAAACTTGTTATTCCTTGACACACACCAAATCACGTTATGTCCAAAAATATTCTTGTACATTTGTAGTCACGTGTTTTTTTTTCTAAAAATTGTTTTTCAGATATTGTTGTAACTCCCACGATCGTGAGAGTTTGCTCAAAACTTCTTGTTTGTTCTTTCTATCAATAATTAATCGTTTCTGAGATGTTCTTTTTAGACCTGTTATCCCGGGATACTTAATACACAATGCCGAATTAGGACAGTACAAACTTGAAAGTTACTTTGAAGTGTGCCAATCGTTCAATTTTCGAGTCGACTTTGAGTGGAAAATTGGACGCCGGGCACATGTTTCTGGCTCATTTCTGTTATTTGGATTCTTGTAAACATGTATGCTTATGAGTACTAACTTTGAAATTAGCGCTTATGTAAACAACGACATGTTGATCGACGTTTCCGTTTATTCACTATAAACCAATCTCAAGACAAAAGTTCAGGTGGCACAGGTTGAGAATAGATGATCCCTGGGGAAGGGCTTTTTGTCTAACAATCTAATAACTAGAAAGATTATTGTCACGGCGTGACAATAACGGACTCTGCGCGTGCATATTACTGGAATTATGGGAAGTTACTGACAGCAACCCGTTTACCAATATGAAAAGGAATTCTTTAAAATTGTAGGAGAAATTACATATTAATTTTTTGATGACCTTCCCACTAATTGACCTCTTCCGGTGCATTATGAGCCCCAATGAGGAAGTAATTGTTAACTCCATTAAAAGTGTGGTTAATGCTAATAATCACAGATGTTTTACTTTAAGCACTTCAGAATACAAGATGAATGAAGTGGTCAAACTTTCAGAAGAAAAATGTACCTAATGACCCCATGGGTGCACCAAATGACCTGAAAATTTAGAATTCAAACTCAATCGCACTTAGTAAACAGATACGTAATTCTGAAGTCTCTAGCTCAAAATTTTAGTTTGTACTCAATGACCTTTGACCTATTTTTTCTGATTGGTTAGGCCTATTGCAAAGTAAAGTAGGGTATTCAATTGGCATGTTGACTTACACCAGTGTGCTGAAATTTAAAGAATTCCTTGAAAAACGTAAGAGATATAACATTTTGAAAGTTACATGACCTTTGCACTAATTGACCTTATCCGGTGCATTTTAAGCATCTTGAGGAGAATTATTGCAAAGCCTATGGAAAATGTGTTTAACGCTGAGAATCACAGTTGTCTAACGGTTGACACATCAGAATATTTGCTGATTGAAAAGGTCAAATTTTCAGAAGAAAAATGCACCTAATGACCCCATGTTTGCACTAAATGACCTGAAACTTTAGATTCCGATTTAATTTACCTGTGGCAATCAGACCTGTCAATTTGAAGTGTCTAGCTCAAAATTTTAGTTTGCACCTAATGACCTTTGACCTATTTCACCTGATTGGATGACCCGATGACTTAGAAAAGTTATTTTTAAATTGTCATGTTGACTTATACCTGTGCACCGAATTTGAAAAAGATAGCTTTAGGAGGAGTAGCATTTTGAAAATTATATGACCTTTGCACCAGATGACCTCTTCCGGTGCAATATGGAATATGATTATGTAACCAATCAAAATTTATATACCGTCAAATGTTATATTCTGAATTTAAAGACTGTACCTGCACCCAATTTGGAGTTATTAAGCCTCAAAGTTGGTCGGAAGAAGAATAAGAAGAATAAGAATAAGAATAAAATTGAAGAAAACCCAGGAACAACAGTACTCTGCGCTTACACGCGCAGAGTAATTAAACGTGTGACTATAGTCGATTCCGATGTGAATGGGGAGTGTGCACGGTATTAAAATGTAACGGTTGTGTATTTACTGCAGGGGTAATATTTGTAACATGCATTGCATTATTTTTCTGTAAGCTATGGCTGTGAATATAATAAACGTATTAAAAAGAAACTTAGTGTGTTCTGTGTTGATGGAGATTATAACCTTATGGAGAATAGCTACTACATTCTGTCGTGCTCATTGTTCAGTGTGTTCAGTGCCTCCTCCACGCCGGTTGACATTGAATGACTATGTGGAAAATTATTCTATTTTATAATGAAAGTGATGATAGTGAATTCGAAGAAGAAGTATTGGAAATGTTAATTTATCCATATTTTAATTTTGATATCAAATCGTTATCAAGTTCCAATGGTTAAGACTATTGTTCTTTTGGTTTGAGCTCAGTGTGTGTTTTTCGGCCAACGGGAGACGCTGCTGAAATATTATTTTCCTTTTTAACATTTTTTGTATTCTTTTGACACTTTTTCTAACTAGTTTCATAATATTCATCACTTTTCTCGTTTATTAACTTCAAATGAACAAATCCAAATCAAATTAAATTAGCATTCAGTATTTTTTCCGTGTTGTAAGTTATAAAACAATGATTTTCTGTGCCAAATTTTGCAAAATGTAATAAAATAGGTATATTTTCTCGAAAAGTTGCAAGCTAAACCGCGGGAATTTATTAAAGTCTTGAAGTATATCACCTAATGACACTGAAACAAGCAAAATTATATTGACTTCAAAAGTAGCTACTCTATGTCAGGGGTTCCCAGAATTGAATAGACAGTGATCTTAATTAGTGACACAACCACCTGCGCACGTCCACAAAGTGCAACTTGTCAAGGACAAGCTGCGTGTCGATAAACACAGTGCTGTTGAAGGCTAAATTTTTGGATTGTTCTAAAACCGCCTCGAACCCCAAACCCCACGTCCCCCTCGAGCCACGATCCCTGGCCGACGATCCCTCGACCCAGTCTGCACAAGCTCGACTGGATTTGAACATAGAAAAAGTGCTGACTTGCAGGACCAACGAGTCTGGTCGTGAGCTCGCCTGGCTTTTCTTTGTCTTTTTGCAATTCGGCAACTTTGAAAGCCAAAAACAGAAAACCGTAACCAAATCAAATCAAAGATCTACCAACGTACCTTCTGACACAGCGCCACCTATACTGAAAAAGGGCCCTGTGGAAATATGATGATCGACTCATGGAATTCCGTGTGTGGGCATCAGTGCGCATGCCTTGGTCGGAAGTGGACTTTTTACATCGCCACCACTTCCACACGCCTTTATGCTCTTACTTGTTTGGGCTTAAGGCACTGGATCGGGTTTCCTTGATTTTGTTTACTTCGATCACTGCCTGTTTTAATAAAATGCAACTATTCAAGTTATAGGTGGTCGCCATACTACGTAAGCCTACGTAACAGTAAACTGAAAGGGGTTTCCCAGGTTCCAACCAATGGGAATAAGTGAAGTTTATGACGTCGGTTTCATTACTTACAACCAATGAGAAGCCATGTTAAACAACATTGGCAGTGCTACCTGAAAGAGTGTACTACCAACTTTACAAATTTTCCCGTCCTCGGCAGAGTGTAATCGTCTCGTCTGAACTTCAGTGAATGGTACATTCGAGTTATTTATAAGAGAGTGCGAAAAGGCTAAGAAAATGTAATTTTTTAAGTAAATACAGTTTGAAAAAACAAAATGTTAACTAAAAATCATCTCAAACTTACATGTGGTATTGTAAACGAGTATACGACGGAAAGCAAATAATAAAAATGCGAAGTTATTTGTATTCGAGTTACATGTAACGTACCCTCTCCCTAAGTTTAGTAGAACCACGGTAAAACATGGCCATCGGTAGCCGCTCGTGGAAATAATTCCGTGACAACGATAACACGCTCAAAATTTGCTATTTCAGACCATGTTCTTAAGCTACTTTCTGTTTTAACAACTAGCCTTGAGCCAGAGCACACTCAAGTACAGGCAAGTCTTGTGTCACTCAGCGACGTAATGTATAAAAAGCGTAAATACATCTATTGCTGTAGGTCGTGGGTCGACGGGGTTGTGGGTCGTGGGGTGTGGGGGTCGAGGGTGTTCTAGAACAATCCCTCATTTTAGCTGAGTTTAGAGTGGGAAAAACAATTTGCTTGAGCTACTAGGCTACTTAAAAGTATTCCATGCTGGAAAGTGACAGTCCATTGCAACTTTAGATGGTGTTTCAGTACTAGCCAGACACGTGTTCTGGTAAGGTGGTAAGATTTTCGCATGGGCACACTTACAGTTTACTATTCACAAATGACCAAAACAACAAGCACCAAAATGGTTTATCGACTTTCAAGAACCCATTTGTGAAAGTTGTGCCAAACACGATTAGAGTGAACATTATAAGGATTATATACCTGTTACGTCCAGCGACATGGTTTCTGTTGCCACCAACTCAGCATTTTTGTTATTTTTGGCCACGCAAACAAGATTGCCGCCGTGATAAAGAAATGTCACAAGCACGGACGCCGTAGCTTCGTTTTTATTTTCATTTTTGATGGTGACCAGATCGAATGTCTTAAAGTCGGCAATATCTCCGCGACGCGACACGACATTTATGAATATATCTGAACCTTTGTTGGCCACTCCGGATGTACACGTGACGTTAAGTAGTGTGTCGTTGGTTATCACTATTGTTTCGCTGGCGTTTGGTTTGTACTCGTAACTTCCAGCGAGTGTCATGTCTACTGTCCACGGGCCGCGCGGAGCACCGTCTGTAAAGTATGAACTCAGTCAGAGTGACAACAGAAGTCGCAAAAATGAATGAGCTTTCGCATACAGTGCCTCAAGTCTGTCAAGTCATTTAGCCTACAAAAGAAATGTCCTTACTGTGCATGTCACCATCATGTTTTCAATTGTCAGTTTAATGGGTTTAGAAGATATTAAAATGTGTGCACCTTTGACCTCGACACTTATTGACGTCCATGCTTTATTAGATTTGGCCAAGCTGTTTGTTGCGTTGCACCTTACGAAACTTAAGTCATAGTCTCGTTCCATTATTATGGTAAAAACACCTATTCGCGAGAGACCAATTTGGTCTTGACTCTTCTCATTGAATATTTCGACGTGTCCGTCTTTCTTGATCACTTCTAACGAGAACAAAACTGGCTGCAATACTTTATCTGTGATGCACCGGAAGGTAATCTTTTCGGCCAGAGTAGTTAAACATGCGTTCCCACGACCACGGCGTCCCCCAAGACAATAGAGAGCTGTTATTGCAGTCGGACCCACTGAAACGTGCAAGAAGAACTTACTGACTGCTAGTACGGCATGCATAGACGTAGCGTTGGGTTTCATGCAAGAGACTCCACATGAAGGTTTATAATGGGGCACTATTCTGAAAGCCCACTTCTCTGAGGGCCCACTACTCCGAAAAAACCACTACTCCGAACGCCCACTGCTCCGAAGACCTACTACTCTTAAAAACCCATCACCACAAAATGTTTTTTTTAATTTGTTTAATTTTTTCACTCGACGTTCATAAATTTTCTCTCATTTCACGAATGGGTTAATAATTTGTTACTTAGTATCGAAATGCCCACACAAAAAAAATAAAATTTGGACTATGACGTCCAAGGACTTGTTTCTGTTCTCCGTGATGGCAAGTAGCCCCATATGTTGATAAATTTAAACCGGCTTGACATGTTTCGGTTATTAAAACACCATCTTCAGAACCAAAAACAATGGCCACCTCGCTAGGCCCTACAAAAAGTAATGATACACAGACATAGTCAGTTACAGAGAGTGTAACAGTAGATTAGACTAACAATGACAACCTGTGGTCGGCCAGTTGTTTTTGCTTCTGCGGATGGTGTTTTAATAAACGCTGAAATATGTCAAGTGGGTTTAAAGCCATCGTTGTTTTCATCAACATGTCTCTGCTTTCTACTGTCTTTGTAATTAAAGACTATTGTATGGTGTCTTCTTCGAAGTTCGTTTGACTTAAAGAAAGTGCACCATACTAATCATGTAAAGTGGCACAAATGCGGTTCATATTTGGAGGAGGCGTGGGTTTCTTCGGGGTAATGCTTTTTTTCCTAGTGGTGGGCCTTCGGAGTAGCGGGTTTTCTCGGAGTAGTGGGCCTTCGGAATAGTGAGCTGTAACCATTAATCTTACGTAGGACCTTACAAATATTTCTGAATATTTATTCAAATATCTGCGAAATTGTAAGACGGTTACGATTAGCTTCTGAAAAACCTACCTATTACGTTCACTACAAAAGAAGCATTAACAGTTAAAAAATTGGTCTGTAAATTGGATGCCGAACAAGTGATCACAAGTCCATGCTCGGATTCACCAAGGAATACGTGACTACTTGTTCTGAATGTCCTGTTCTTCATTTCTTGTATCCTGCTTCTTGGCAACGGGTAAGACAGACCACGTGACGGTTTGTAAGCGTAGATGACCATACTGACACCGTTCTTTGCATAATCTGTCAAACACTCAATCTGCACCTCTCTATCATTATTAATGTGTATCACACTGTCGCGAATAGCGGGTCCGCCGTTCTGAGAAATAGTAACAGCTGTCGGTCCCACTGAAAAATGAAAGTCAATTCTTATGTTTTCGAATGCTTTTATGGTATGCATATTAACACCGTGGCATGTACATGTACACCATTAGGAATCCAAGATACAACAGCGTTCACAATGGAAACTTTAGGGAAACGGGGTATATTGGGACTGCGGATAAATAAGATAAATAGGATCATTCCCAGTACACATAAACTAATGATGACTAGTCAGTTTCAACACTTTCAAAACCAAGCTAAGACGGCCGGTGATAAGACACGCGGCAAGAAATAAGACACATATCGAAGACTGTTTAATCTTAAGACACTTGCATCAACCATATAGCTTGCATTTTTGAAACGATAATGCAGTAGAAATTTAATAGAAATGTATTCTTATCTTTCAGTCAGTTGAGGGAACGTTGGGCGGTACGAAAAAGCTTTTAAGCGCCATTACACCGGTGCTTTCTGTCAAAAAACAAGTTTTGATCTAGAGCACTTAAGGTCATAATAATTACGATGGGACAGTGGTGCCAGAGTTTTGCAAAATAACGTATGCAAGACAGAAAGCCAACACGTTACTTAGGTCTTCAACAGGCCTATTGCAGCAGGCACTGTGCTTTATTTTCAGTGGCCATACTCAGGAAGTCTACTAGCCTGCTTGAGGAATTTTGCAAGTGTTTTTAAATACTTAAACTAAAAATGCTTTTGTTAGACAGTCTCTACTGAAACTGCTTTACTTCCAAAGCATTCTTATCTAATGATTTGATTAGTGAAGCACATGGTGCTCTGGTCATCTCAATAGGTGCAATTGATCGCGCTTTCTCCTAACTTAAACATTTTGGTGCGCTACGTTTGGAAAAGAACACTGAATCGACTACGAGATGTCCATAAGAAATATATGGATTTGAGATGTATTACCTAAGACGTCTAAAGATATCGTTAGAGTAGTATTGACTCTCGGCTGCTGGGAATTTCGTGCTGAGCAAGTTACATTAGCACCTGCGTGTTTAGAGGTTATTTTGAACTGGTGGCTAGCTTTATAAGTAGCCTCGCCCAGCGGCCGCACGAGAGGCTGTGGTTGCAAAGTTCCTTCCGTCATCGATAACTCGTAACCAAATTCCACGGCTGGCGAGGTTGGGTCTGTTATACAGTGCACAGTAAAGTAACTTGTTTCGGGAACGGCGCATACCAAATGTGTACAGTTGTAATATCCCGAGTATTCGTATCTGATTGACTTTGGCCCATCTGTATTTGACAAAATAAATAATCGATATCCAATGAACGATGACCATACATGTATTCTTTCAACGTTAAACAGCCAAGGAAACATGAACCTCTTTGGGCCGTCAGGGACGAAACTATCAAGAATGTACTGAATGGGTTCCCCTCTTGCAGCCGCAGAAGATCAAAGTCGTGCATTACATAGAGCTTTGACACCAGCATTGGTAGCGGCAGTAAGTGGCACTGACCGACTGGAGACACAACTGCTGTTCCAGGGTGCAAGTGGCTCCCATAGTGGATCAAACTTAGGCCCTCCAAAATTTTGTTTGTGACATCATTCCCAGACAACTAAATTATTCTTACACTGGGGGCTGATCGGTGAGTCGCTTTTGATTGTAGATCGATGATGACAATTTCCAGAAAATTGTTTTAATTCGTGTCTACTTTGTGTACAAAATTCTGGGGCTTGACCTTACCTATTTCTCTATAAGCAGCTAATACGTGTAATTATAAACCGAAGTCGCGCTGTTCGACGTAGGCCTATCCCACGTTAAATACAACAACCGAAAGTTCGGTTGTTCACAATTAATTAATAAAAACACCTCTAGTATGCAATTTGCATCTCGGTGACATACCTTGATCTCAACAAAATTCATTTCAATTGCGGCGTGTAAGTCATTTGCAAGTTAAAAATACTTTTTCCTTTTCATTCTCCAGTTTACAACACGGGGAGTTTCGCCAATCGAAAAATATCACTAAAATGTGAACATTTTGTATCTTTCAGCACTGCTTGTGTTTGCCTTATTATACAATGAATTGTTTCAATTTTGTAAAAAGTGGGCGGGACTTCGCAGAAACATAGTTATATGTGGCGCCCGTTGAGGGAGTAGTCATGAAGCATGAGTAAGCTGTCACGGCTGATGTATTATGTAATGGGGGTATAACAAAAATTAAAATTATACTAAAAATTCAGTACAGTTAAAAATGTTTGGAGTTGTGTTGAATGAGCGTTAAGTGAGCTTAAGTTTCGACTGAACTAAATTTGCATTAAACGAAATTTTGACTAAAATGAAGAGGAAGGGTACTTTAAGAATCGCTGCATGAGAAACTCGAGCACAGTGAATATTCTGCAAACATGGTGTGTCGCAGCAAACGATTTCTCTACTCTACAGTTTTTCATGAGTTAATCCATCTTCGAAAATGACATTATTTGTCATTTCATTTCGTTGTTTTTCAAAAAGTTGAATCAGACTTTTTAATCATTTTTCACTCAATCTAAGATCAGTTACTGCTGTAAGCTCGACCAACTTAAAGGCAGCGTAAAGTAAGCCAACCTTTTAGATATGTTAAATACGCGTACTTTTGTGCAGCATATCTTTATTTCGTTTTATTCCACATAACCACTAATTAAATCCTACACATTTTATGCCCCCCATATTACGTGCCCCAATCAGAAACCCCTCTCATTTTCTTGACCTATCACAATCGACTGGTTTATTGACATCATCTTTGTGACCAGCACATTACCGCACTAACCACAGCCTGAACAGCTGATCGCCTGCCAAATATTAAGTACACTCTAGGAACGTCACCAATTAGAAACATCACCGACGTTCGGCATCAGTGTCGATTGATAACGCGATTACTAACCAAAACAATCGTGTCAGGCAACGCACCTTTCTAACCCAACACAATGAACAACCATCGGCGGATTTAGGGGGGCCCAGCTTTCCGAAAAAACGAGAGTTCTTAACTGAAACCGTTGATGTTGTCCATCACTCTAAACATGCAATTGGTTATATGTCATGTTCATGTTTAAATAACTTTCTCTTGTCGTAATTATAAAAGCTTTCGGTTGGTGTAAAACAAGTCTTGATTTTAAGCCTAAACCTAGTTTTATATATAATTTACTAATGTCACTAAAGTTAATCCTGGACGTTTCCGGGAATACATACATGCAGCCCTGAGTTCAAACTCAGATTCCACAGGGACGATGGCAGGATCAGAATTTTTGGCTACGCACTTGACGAAGGTCTGGTCGTCATTTCTGTTGACTACAAATTGAAGTGTAGAATTCACAGCAAACCCAGTCAGCTGTCCACTTTTCAATGCGTACACCGAAGAATCGAATGTCTTGTTAGTCAATGTCGGATGCGACCACGAAACGGAGGCATTTGGAAACATAATGTCTGACGCGCAAAGCAGCCTCACTTCGTCTCCCTCGGCAGGATAGTGTGCAGATGACGTCACAGTGACCGTGTCAGGTCCGACTGAAATTGCAAGGATTAAGCATGACTGGAACACAATATGAAACACTTGCCTTATTGATAAATGACCAATTGTTACAATGACAATGGCTTTAAGGGCTAAATAGGACTGTTTAGTTGACTGTGTGCATGAATCATAAAGTACAACATCCCAAAAACTCATGTACAGTTGTATTTAAATGAATAACAGAAACAGCAAAACTATGCCATATTTCAGTAGCCTTTTAAAGGGTGAGACGTGGATCCCAATCCTTGAATGAAAGCTGAAGTACCGTATTCAGATATTGGCAACCAAAATCATCAGCCTTCTAAAATTTTCAAGTCCACCAAAATCTTCAAGTATAACCCATGGTCTGTGCCCAACACACGTACACACATTAGCTCACGATTAGTCGAATGTTGAAAATAGTATATTTGCGCTCTAAAACTGCGTCGTAAATGAACATCGCGGCATCATTCAGTTGCACCTATATCATGCAAGTCTGACATATTTAACAGTATTAAACTGGGGTCTAACCAAGTTAAATCTGGTTTAAGACCTTAATACAGGTCTAAGGAATATACACCTCGTTGGTGAAATGAAAGCTGAATTAGACCAGGCCTAAACTGGAGTTAAACCAGGTTTTACTAGGCCAATGGTCTAAAAGTTAAACCACTTTTAGGAAATTCAGATTATCTTTAAACCTGGTTTAAGTCCAGTTTAATCTACGTTTAACTTTAAACCACCTTCATGAAATCGGCTGCTAGAGTTCTTCAGCTAAAGGAGATTGCGCTCCACGCCACGACACTACCTCCATTACATGGTGTCACGCGTGTAATGCAACAGTTTGCAAATCTTTTGCCTCGCCGTCTTCACACGGTCTTGTGCCTATCCATGGACCGTGAACAAAAACGAGACTCGTCAGAGAGCACCATGGTCCTCAACTGTTGCTGGTTCCAGCGAACGTGTTGTCTACATCATCTCATTCGGGTGAATCGTCAATTCTGTGCTAACCGCCCGCGGTGTTAGCAGCACCTGCTGCGGCAGATATCCATGAGCACCAGCACAATCTCCGTGCACCAAAGTTGTGGGACGGAGTGGGCGCAAGTTTCTGAAAAGCCCTCTTGCATGTGGAGGTAATTTTTTCCAGCCCTTCAATGGTGACTGCATGGAGAGGTGATTCTTGGCTTGGATGACTTGTTACGATAACCGCCTGCTCTAGGGCCTGGTGTTCCCGATGCATGGTACGCCTATCAGGGGACGGAATGCAGCTGCTGGTGTTGACTTGGGACAACCAGCAATGATACGGAGGCAAGTGTTCTGTAGCCGTTCAAGTCTACCAATTTGGTTTTGACTAACGCGGACCATGTGGAGGGCGTAATCTACCACAGTCAAGGCTCTTGAAAAGCTCCTTTGCCTTTCTGCCAGGTGTGGCACGAAGAGCAGGGATCCCTCGACTGGCTCGATTGATGACTGGTGTCTGAGTGTCTCAGATGGCAAGATTGGAATTTCAACGTAAACAGGGAGATGGACATTTGAGGCGATTGCCCAAGATGCACAGCAAAGCCTCGCATTTCTCACCATTGCAACTTGTACCATTACAAGAGTAGTAGTTTTTGTTACCTGTCAGTATTGGCTGAGTCCTCTCAATGAGTTGTTGGGGTTAACTGTACACCGCGCATGTTATGCTGTCATCGGCGAAGGTCCAGAGCCTGCAGTCGGTTATTCAAGGGCAGAGTATAGATATTGAAAAACACAGGGGATAGAGGAGATTCCTGGAGAAGGTCGAGGTTGATGCTGATCCAGTCAAAGCGCCAGGACTTATGTTTTAGCATGCAGATAAGACCCAACGACCGAAGATAGCAAAGATGTCAAGGTGTAACATGCCATCAACAAGAACAGGGAGGCGGACAGAGTTGTAGTCACACTCAAGATCAAGTCCTACAAGCAGGACCTTCTTATGGTTTTCAAATCTTTCCAGATATTTGCAGAGACGCTGCATTAGCCCAAATATTACGTTGCGGGCGATATGCCTCCCTGCCATTAGGGAACCAGGCTTCCATTAGTCTTGAAATCCGGCGAGCGATGATTTTCTCTGGGATCTTACCCAGGTTTTGCATGACGATGACGCGATACTCAAGTTTACATAAAAAGAACCAAAATGGTAATCAAAAACAAACAAACAAAGAAACAACGCATTTACGCTCATGGTGATGTCAATACGTTTTCAAGGACAACATGGTCGGCATTCAGGAATCGTTCATGAACTCACACAACAGGAACTCAGGTCACGGAAAGAGACGTGAATAGTCGATGATTTTCTGATCTCGGCCGACGTACAAAATTGTGCTACAAACGCTTTTAGTCTGATAACAGAAAGGATGTGAACATTACGCTATGTTACATGTTACTTAATTTGGTACATATTTTTAATTTTTTAACAAGAATCCCCTTAGATAAGGACTTTTTAAAGTTTTAAAAAACAACAACGGCAACAATTCATTTACAAGGGCAATTACAACGCAAGTACCATGGTAATGGGAATACTATTTAGAATAACAATATTTATTGCATGTGAAGTTCTACCGTGAGAATAAAAGTTATGAACAATGTCTTTAGTAACATTTTAGGCCTATATTAAATGATAATTTGGGATAGGTGTGTGAACTCCGAACTGCTACATCTCGAAACTTTGTTTTTATTTTAAAATGGAGTTAAATTTGACTGTTTATTTTTGTGCGCTCGGGGGGGGCCTATTTTGGTTGATGTGATGAATGTCTCGTCCTAGATAGCATAGATAACTCAAAATTTTGGTTAAAAAATCACTTACGTCAACCATAATATAGATGTAACCGAGCGCAGTGATAGACACTAAGCTATGGTGAATTCTATAATACCAAGGAAATGTCAAAAATAACTTGTAGTTGTTGTTAAATTAAACACAGGCCCTAGTGATTTCCTGTAAGTGTTCTTTTGCAGATTCCTCAAAATCTCTGCCACCCTATGAGCCGTGACTAATAGGTATGCACGAATATGTCAAAGTTATTGGACCAATGATTCGAGGTCCCATACTTGATATTCACAACGATAAACATGAGGTCGGACAGAGCAAAATTTGCGTTAACCAAAAAACCAATGCTTTTTGCAACATCGTGGAAACAGTGGGCCTAATTTTGTTTTTAGGACTTTGAAATAAATTGCTATACTTACATATAATCTCTATAGTAAACTCCTTGCTCTGTGTCAATGTCGGTTCTTTCTTGTTGACTGCCTTACATTGTATGACGTCCTTATGGAATCTTTTACTCGTCACGAAAGAGATGCGATTCTTGCAAGTGATTACGTTTTCCGCTTCCGAGCAGGAACTTCTAGATTTGTTGTACTTGCTGCTAAAATTCTGATTCGATACGATTTTCCAAGTGACTTCTGCGCCAGGGTTAACTTTGGCAGTTGCGCACTCCATTGTCACGGGATGTCCCTCTAGAAATCGGAGTGTTTTCTCGCTTATTGCTTGTTTCAGTGAAATATCTTGGACAGTTACAAAATCTGGTCCATCTAAATGAAGCAAAGAGGTCATGCCAATCATCTTAAGTAAGTTTGATTAACATCGTGGCATTCCATCGTGTAATACGTTGCTGCTTTACATTCATAATTGAGGAGGTTGGCTTGACTGAAAATGTCTGCATTTTAATAACAATTATGGTCTTATTATATTTATATTATACAGTACCTGGTAGCTATTGCATGCACACTGGGGAAGTTAAAGCTTTGAAATACTATTTTGTTTACTTATGTTTATCGTATGTCAAAAAACAGCTTGATCATGAAATTCAGGACAAGGGTCTTGGATAAAAACATTTTGATTTGGTGGAAGTCATGGGACCTGATATGAGGAAGCGTGTACCTGCAAAACGGTGTCATGGGGTCATCAATTTGGAAGCACTGAGGACCTCAACATACTCAAACGCTATTGATAACTGCTTGCACGTGTTACAATTTATCAAACGGAAATCTGTAGGCACGTCTTAACAAAGATGGGTAACCAGTGTATAACCTGAACATTGGCTTTGAGGGTTATTAGCCTTTACATTTTCGTCTGATAAAAGAACTGTTGCTAGCTGTTGTCAAAATAGAACTCATTTGGAGTGGGCTGCAAATAATTGTCCCTGTCCAGAAAGAGCATCCAGCTATGGTGAATGGAACTGAAGCAAATTTAATGGTAAACTGAAGAATGGCTTATATTCCTTGTCATTTTGTTAACAAAGTCTTGTTAAATTCGCACCCACAGTTCGTCCTCAGGAAAACTGTCATGAACAGTCAACCATGAAAAAACACTCAACACCCATACGTTCATTTTGTAAAGGAGTGAATATGCAAGAAGCACAGGTATGTTTTTTTGAAATTAAAGTGCTATTAAGCACTACACTAATTTCTTCAGATTCTATCTTTCTAAGAATCCCATCATAGGTGTTCGATGTAGTTTTCGATTCTGACCTTCCCTTCGGATGCCAGGGGAGCAGGAAAGATGGAGCCCAAATGCGCCTGGTTTGCCATTCCCCTAAGAAAAAGTAAGCGTCTACCAGAAATGAACTTACAAGATAAATCTAAAACTGACCAGCAGACTTCCTCCATTCTGATATCTAAAATAAATTTTTGACCTAAAAGCTTATAGCAGTTATAAACCGCATTCCGTAGCACAACTATATTTTGTTTTTGACCATGTACCGCTCTAGAATTGGTATCGACGTGTTCCTTAATCACATCAGAAATAGGTTTTGGTCTTGCAAAGAACTGACAGTGCATTGTCGGTCGGGACCTTGCTGGCGCCTAAACTGGCGCGCCATGAGCAGTCAACTTGAAGTGCCTGGTACTAAGCAATAACTAACTGTTATTTCTTTCGGAGACCGGAAACCACACCTGTTTTGACTAGGGAACAATTCAAAACCAAATTTAGACATGTAACTGTAATCAAAAGTTTTGTTTCATGACGGAAGATACGCGTGTAGCCGCTTCAATAAAAACAGACTTTGACCTGCGCTTTCAATTAACACGTGTCCCATTTTTCACTAAGCCCGCCTTATGCCCATTTCGTCACCGGTGAACATTTCACTGTGGACCAGTGCAGTGTTATGCAAATTCAGTTTGTAAACTGTTATTAGTCACTTTGGCTGAAGCCGAACGTTGCTCCTGGGCTATTTGTTTTAAATCACTATATTCCTTAGTGAGAATGACAGTCAATAAACCTAGTAAACAATATAATTTTTGTGAGCGCAGAATGAGACAAATACTTACATGCTGTAGAGATGTGTATTCGGCTGTTAACGTATGCTTTCACGTTGCCACCATCGTCCAGAGCCTCACATCGTATCAGTTTACCGTCATGAAATTCGATGGGGCGGAATTGAAAATTGATCGAGTAAATCCGCGTATTTCGTTTAACTTCCACGCTCTTCACTGCTGACCGTTGCCCAATTATGCTCGTTATCCATCTCAATCGGACAGAGGGAAATACTTCATCTGTTGCACACGTCAATGTTTGGGGAATGTAGAGTGGTATTTGAAGCTTGTCGTCTTCAACTGCCGCGCCTTTAATGACCAGCGTCGTTGGACCATCTGTAGTCACATCATTCAAAACAATTTACTTAAAACAAGAATATTCTCTATTGAGGTAGGAATCTGTAACGTTTCCCAAGAGGAAAGCACTGGGGGCTTTGTGTGCAGTGGTCTTGCACCGCCCCCACGTGTCATGTTCCCGGCAGTGGCGCATCAAAATCGAAGGGAAGGATTAGGCAGCATTGTGTCGCAATCAACTGTTGCAGAAATTGACCGGGGAAATATATTTTGAGTGAGCGGATTCAGGTTATGACAATACACTCAGAGTCAAGAAAAAAAAAACGTTTACATTAGCCGACGTAGAAAAGTCAATAAACCGGGAAATTAAAATTGTGGTACGTATCCTTTCATGTCCAATTTAACTAAACTATGAAAGCAGAGCTTTTCTGAAGAGGAGTCCAAACTTACCGCCATAACCTTAGCCTCACTTTCTTCCACACTCATATACATTAAAAACGTCTCGGGAAGTATTACGAATATCCTAATCAGGTTTCAGTTGAGTGTCTTTCATGCTCGCGTTTTCTTTTGTGAGGCGATTTCCATTCGCCATACGCATTACTATTCTTAAAGGAGAATGCCATCCAGAAAACAACCTATTTAGTATCAATTTAGATCCAATAGTTCCACTCGATAACAGCAAGTACAGTTCTTTTACCTGACACCTGACGGCAGATGGAGGTGTTGAAATTAACCAATGACGTCACAGGTTCGAGCGCAGTCGGTTCAGTAGTTCACAACACGCTTACTGGTGTCAGCTTATAGCTTGAATTCATCGTTTCACACCAATAAATGCTCAAAATTCGATACAAAACCCTTACAAATACATCGAGTTCTTGAACAGATGAGTTGTTTTATTTCGGTGCGGATCCTGGGGCTTGCTTAATGAAAGTGACTTAATACAAAAGGCAGAAATTTGCTTTTACGCTTCCCATAACTATTTTTGAACAATAATTAAAAACTCAATAAGGAAAGGACAAAGTGCCTGAGAATGTACCCAAAACATACACATAAAATCTTTACAAATTATTTCCACGCAGTAATGATGATGATTACATGATTAAACCTTTATTAGGCAAGTTAGGGGGCCATGTTCTTGCTAGGACTGTAATGCGTGAGCCGTGTTGTTCAGGTAGCCTGGCGAAGCACAATCTTTGAACAAGAAGTTCAATTCGAATTAGCCGAAGCATTTCCTCGTTTGGACAAATGTGAACCCCTTGAAAAAAGAAGTTTCTTGGATTTTCTGCATTAAGATTCACACAGAATTTTCAGTTTATCTTCATTGTTGATAATCTTAATTACAAATTGTACGGTGAACTTGAATTCTCGAGCTTGAAATTGAGTTTTAATTCTTGACTCCGCCTTTTTGTTGCTCGATTTCGGAGGTCATAGGGCATGAATTTTAATCATTAAATAACCACCCGATACATACCACTGGAAAGCCATCCGAACAAAACGGCCCTCACACTCATCATCATAGCTCCGCACTCATGAGCGCGACTCATGGACCTCTAAACTCTGTTCACTAACTCACAAACAAGGCTAGCAACTTGTACTTTAGTCTTGTCAATTAGTCGGCTCATATTTGAATAACACCATAAAGGCTGTTATGTTAAGAGCCTCGTTTTTGTGAGTGCAGAGCCGTGTTTGTGAGTCAGTAGTATGTATCGGTCTGAGTGAATAGACACATTAATCGTCTGCGTTTTCTTCGCTCCACACAGTCACAGATCCTGGATATAGGGAACTCTATGGCTGCATTTGATTCACTATGACAGGTCGACCGGGTCAAGGTTAAGATCTCTGCTTGGTGCTTCCGACTGTTTTTTAAGCTTGACATTGTTTTCCAGAACCAATGAGACGCCTTAGCCGGTTGACTGGTGGAGTGAATCAAGTGTAGCCTTCATAACTAGCCTTACGTGCAACTCTCAATGTCGTGTTGATGACGTATTCAGGACAGCAGCTTTGACAGCTTAAGACGGTCTCATGGTCTGCAGGTGTAGCCAAGAACGTCAATGAGTCCTTGAATTCGCCAGAAACAACCGATGCCTCCTTCAGAGAGTGGAGAAATTTCTTCTTGGTAACCTCTCCAAACCACTCACAGAAAATGTTGTATTTTGTGGACGAATTCGTCAGGTAAACGTCGCCAATGATTCCCGATTGGTCTTTCATCAATACACGAGCTTTTAGATGAAAGATTAAATGCACTGGACTAAGACAACTGGTTGAATGTTTTAAAACGTTGGAAGTATGAATGGTTTGGGGGAAATGAGGGAGAAATTGTTCCCAACACAGCTCCGATGGTCTTACAATTACAAATAGAGGAATTCAAAGATGCATGTTTGACTGACACAGATACACCGTCGAGACATCTAGAATACCCCGGGTCATTTGATAGTCTCAAATTTCCTCCTGAATGGGTTTCTTATAATTATGAGCATTTGCGAAATTCAGTCATACGAAAATTATTCAGAATAAGAAATTTGCATAAATACTTCTTGGACACGAGGTCACGTGTGCGTTGATTCCTGCTGACTTACAACTGGTGCGGGTGGATCTGTCTAGTTCGACCCATACTAATCTTACCTATGTTTCGCATAGCCACCGGTCACGATTATGTATGATCTTATCGCCATGTCTGTGCATTTAGCAGAATACCTAGAAAACTTTTTTTGTAAAATTATTCAGTTGACACCAAAACGCTTTTTTCTCTATCACAATCACAGTACGACAGGAATTCTGTAGTGTAGTGTACTTTAGTGTAGGCTACCAGTCTTCTGTGAACCTAGTGAGGTTTGTTCCTGAGTCTCTCGGTTATTGATTTCTGTGCAGGTGCAAGCGCTGGCAGCTGACCTTATGAATAGAGATGCTGCCTATTTGTCCAAGAACTGCAAGTTATGCTCTCATCACTTCGAGGAGTCCATGTTCGTGAATGAAGAACAAGCTGGTATTGACTGCAGTGCCCGAACAATATTTGATGTCCCGAATCCACCAAAAATGAAGATGTCTGGGTCAAAAAGTTCTCCGGAAATTATATTACAGCTCTGGGATAGGCTTTTTGCATTTCTGAGTATCGTCTCATAAAGCAAGTACAGTGGAGCATCACGTGTAGAAAGGACAATTAGTCAAAATCTGGTTTTCGTATTTTACTAAGGTTGATCAGATTGAAACATTTTATGAATGGTTAGCCTGTGAATTGGAGAGAGCCAAAGTGAAACTGATGGATCATTCAGAGTCTGAGTGGTGGGCTGAAATTTTGTTAAACCCAAGCTATCCGTATCATTTTGCTTCTCGATGACAAACACCTCTGTGAGTAATTTAGTTTTAGCTTTATTTATAACGCACTTCTTTGGCGAAAAGTGCTGTTGTTTACTAGTGAATTAATAGAGAGTGACAAAGTTGGTCAGATTTTGTTTTTGTTGTATTGGTTGGTGTATGTGTTTCCTATTTTGTACGTTTTTGGAAATTGTGATTAATTTAAGCCCCAGTTGTGGATAGGTATCAGATATGATCTTGTGGTTTCGCTTTAACCTACCTGAAGTATTTACTGTTATTGATAATATGAACAGTGGGTACATAAAATAAAATTTTGGTTTTATCATCCAAGTCTTTTTAATTCAATTTTGTATGAAGCTATGTGGGTAGGGAATATTTTGATTGCTGTTCAGTACCTCTTAATTTTTTGTCATGATATTTTGAACTTTGACTAGTTATGAGTGATGATATACTCAATGTTACTTCATTTTGTAAGTTGTGAGCTATTCTACAGATTAGCAAGTGACTTGTAACTGTTGGTGAGTGGGAGAGTGGGATTGAGCCCTATACTGGCATGTCTAAGAAATAATGGAATGTTCTAAAATTGTATTACGATTTTGTGGTAGTGATGAATTGCCTTGCTTTCTTATTCTCACTTGAGTAACACCCACTACACAAAACAATTGTCTGCATTGCTAGTAGCCTGGTGCATTGAATAGGGAACACATGCGAAATTGTTGGGTGGAGATAAAACCAGCAGTGAGCCGGGAGCAACATGTTTGTCAATGGTCAGGGGAGCAACCAAAAGTTGTGACGATGGGAGGGGCTCAACACCCATGTGGCATACATACCCATTGGTTTTTACCTGTTTAGCACTCCTCCCGTGTAACCCCCCTGGGAGGGGGTCAACACCCATTTGGCGCCCACCTGGTTTTTGCCTGGTACCCCCTTATCTGGCACCTGAAAGGAATTCCCCTCTTAACAATCATTAAAATTATGTAGTCCATGGAGGTATGAACTGTTATAAGGAACGATAATTGTTAAGAACTCAAACATGAAACAAAACCATGATGGATTTTGAAGGGAGCTTCAAGAGAACAAAAACAAAAACACTTTAATATTGATTAAAATACACATTTTCTTTCTCATTCTATTGTAAGTGGATGTTAGTTTATGTATTTAACCATTTTCAATCACACAGTAGTTTTATTGCACGTTGAATGTCATTAAAGTATGAATTTATCAGTGTTTACATTGTTCGGACTGCGCTCCTAACTAAGTGTTGATTATTCACCGCTTGGGGCGCTAGTGTTTCGACCGGTAACCATTGCGGCGAATGGAAAAATGGCGGAGTGAACTCTCCTGTACTAGTACACTCCTTGTTCACACTCTGCTTGTATGCCCTCTACCCGCTGTTACCGTTTACTTTACTACTTATTTCGCTTCCCCCCGTTCATTTCACCTATAACCTGATGACGAGACATACCGTCTCGAAATATAGCAGCTATATTAAATTATTTACTTGTTTGTACTTTATATCATATCTCTTGGTGTTCTGCTTCATAACTGCACGCCTGAAGACAGGAGATTGCATCGATCGAGCATATATTAAGCCGTCTAACAAAAATTACACTAGTGCCTTCCACCAAGTTTGTATCAATGAAGAGCTGCTACCGCACTGTACTGATTTCACATGTTGTGAATACCCCAGATGCGTTGTTTACGCACACATTTAAGTGATGGCCTATTATGAAGGGACTTGCACCAAGAAAAGCGAATAAAAATGTATAATCATACAACATTGTCAACAATTTTACGGGCCTTGGACATTTTTCATGTTTAGAAAATGAAGGGGTCATTTTAGTACTCGAAACGTTTACCAAGTTGTTTGTTTGGATTAATGGGTACGCGCCTGAAACGGCTGCTCTCACTGAATGTTCCCCGGGGAGTTTAGAACGATTATCATTAATNCAGGTAACAATTTCAAAGCACTCAGCAATCTAAAGCGCCGCAAAACTGACCTAATTATTATCATCATCATCTTCATAATTATTTTCATTGTGCCAACAGTGGCGGATCTCGGATATCACAAGGGGGGCCCAACATTTTGTCCGGCTGTAAGCCTTTGCGCAAACTGAACCACGATTGTAGATGCGCATAGCACCGAATGGGGGGAGGTCGGGAGGGGGTTTGCCCTGGCGGATAGAGCGCGCGTACGTTACCACTACACCACCGCGATTTAACTACTAATGTCCTCCTAAGAGACCTACTTGTTTATGGTCCACAGCGTTTGCGCGCGAAACCTACTTCTCTTTGTAATGCTTATTACACGTTTTATATTTTGTGCCATCAATTCTTAACAAATTTGTCATATTTAGAATAATCTTCAAATGCCCAAAAGACCAAATCCGTTTTTTCGTGTTGGCAATAATGACGGGATTGCTTTGGAAATCGTCTTTAGATAAGGTTTGACAAAGAGAGTATTGCGAGTTTCTGAGTGATTCACTAAGGCTTCGATTAAAATTTGCATCTTACCAGCAGCTTCTGTTTTTTCATCGTCACTCAGGTTCCATTCTCTTTAAAAAACGAAGTAAATTTTCTTCATTGCACAGTGGAGCAGTCGACGGAAACGGAGTCGTAGTGTGCAGAGCTACTGCCGGTCGCCTGGGATATCGCGGGAGAGCCTATACTTAGCCATAGTTCCGTTACGAATGCGCNCAACTTTTCAAAAGGGAAAGCCACGTAAAATGAAAATAATAATGAGGGACCCGATTATTTTATGGATCGCTTAACAAATAATAGCGTTTCCAACCTTGCTTACGCGCCTTCGTGCAGCGTTTCAAAAAAGTACCATACATTGATACGAACGGGGCGTTTTTTGTTGGTTAGGGCAGGTTTCAAAATGAGTCGGGGTATTCCAGGACCAATTAAGCTTTTATGGCCTGGTTATTACTATTAATATTGTCATTTGAGCTTTATTCGACTGGGTCCAAAGCTTTTAAGGGATGCCACACTAAACATGATAATATACACAAGTCAACTTACCTTCCACTACAATATTGACAGTTTGATGGGCATGCAAAGTGGCCGAGTCCTTATTAAGAGCACGACAAGTGACTTCAATGGGTGACTCTCTGGCGTCCGCGACAATTGTGAGAGAAGATTTGAAAATATATTTCGGCTGATTCCTTGGAACTTCTTCGACAGTAGTCAGCCCTTCGGTCTTAATCTTGACATCACAATACCACATGAAGAATGCATACTGATAGACGTGGTCCGTTTGGCACGTTATTGTCAATGACTGCCTATCTTTGACATGTACTTCGTTGTCTCCTTTCCGTGCTGGTGTAAACATCTTCACCTTTTTCGGGCCGGCTGAGAAAAGCATTTAAAGGGAAAAAGACGGCTAAAAACATGAAGAATTTTGGAGTGTGTTGTGAAGGGTTGACTCCTTGAAGTTAATAATTTCGGGCATATGCATAAAAGTTACTCAGGCCAACAATTTGATGAGGGTGAATTTGCTGACTTTGACATAACTACCAGAATAACAAATCTATTTTGAAGACACTGTTATCAATGTGTTTAAGTCAGATGAACACAATATGAAACGTTTATTTCACACCCATTCAGACTCGAAATAACATATCTATGACCTGAAATTTTATGAGCTTGATCTGAAAACATAACGAAGTATCAGTTCTTTCCGCTCAGAGAAAGTCCATTCGTTCTAGTGCTCCAGAAATCCCAACTTAAAAAAAAATGCAACAGAAGTTTTTCTGCATAAATGGCATCTTTAAACATCCCTTGGTGCCAGAAAAAGTCTACCGAAATCGGAGTGGCGGAAGTCGGTTTTTCAAGATGGCGGAAAATGGCCGACAAAACCGGCGTTTTACTGTTTTTGGCATGTTTCTCCTATGTGACAGCTGCAAATAAAACAATAAAGCGACTTTGTCCTTGATTATATTATTTTAATAATGGACATACTAATCAAAACATGCCAATTTTTTGTAAAATAAAGCCAATATGGTCGAAAAAATGGCTGCCGAAACGGCAATTTGGTACATGTTGCGAATTTTTTTTATATTTTGCCCTGAAAATTGCAGAATTCCTATTCTTTTGTAAATTAGACAATTAAAAATATCTGGACCTTACAGTTGGTCACTGGTTGGAGTGAAAAATTTCAAGATGGCTGACAAAATGACCACCAACTAACAAAACCCCAAATTACCGCACGTGCATTCTGCAAACTTTGTTTGTAATCTGAAAAGCGTTTATACAGAAACAATTTAGAATCTACAGTCAGGCTTAATGAGTTGATTGTTTATAAAATTTGTTTATAAAAGATTTTGATACTAAATTTGGAATTTTAATCAGATTTTAGATTATTTAACATATAAGTTTATGTGTTTTACGCAAACCCTGAATCACATTGGGCAGGGAGAGGTTTTGCTCTCTGCTATTGGAGATATTATAAGTTGTTCCCATGCAAAGATTCGTCTGCTCTACTGACATGAGTGGAGAATGTAGCTGCTGATTTCACCTGAATTTGATGAAAAGTAAATAAATTTGTGTAACAAAAAGTTAATAATTAATGTTTAACATTTAGTACTCACAATTGGTTTAATATGCATGCTTTTTATGAACGCCGGTAACTGATTTTTAGACGAAATTAGTGATAGCAAACCAAACAACAGTTATCTGCCAGTCGTGGTGGATTGCATACCGAGATGAGCTTGCTGGGTTCTATTGGATACGTATTGTCAAGCACCAGGCTTCAAGAAGTTCTTGTATCAATATGTTAAATGGAAAAAGTGTGGATACAGCAGTGAGGGGGCCTATGTTGGTAGACTCAGCACTAAATGCTATCATAACAGCCAGAGAATTCATCATCCCACTTCCAAATATTGACAGATCAAGTGACACCGATCCAGAGCCAATGACTTCAGAATTTGAAAAAGACAAGTTCCGGTTCTTCAGAAATTCCAGGAGTCTCGAATGTCACCAACACAGAACACAAAATTCCGTGCCAAGAGGTGGAACAATTCACTGTTTGAACACAAACTTTGGCTCGTCAGAATATATAGACACAGATCTTTCAAACATCCCAACTAATCACATAACTAGGGATGTATACAATGTGACATGCCACGCACAGACAGTGTCTTCCGATTCTGAACCTTGGATTATAGTGGAATACTATCACAAGAGTTCATTCCTGCCTTCCAACAAAGTGCCATTGGTGTACTCAAACATGACTGAATCAGAGCATACTAGGTCTTCAGAATTCGCAGTGACAGAAAATGGTTCGTCAGAAGAATCAATGAATCATTGATCAACTTTCAAATCATCATCAAATATATCAGATATATTTGATGATGATTTGAAAGCTGGTCTGAGGTTGTATGATCTTACTGCTGGCATGACGTCTATGTGTGGCGATGTATGCTTGTCGGAGTGTCTTGTAGGATTCAAAAAAAAACGAAGCACATAAATCAGATTTGTCCTTGCATTGTCGAACCAGATTCTGTGCAGGTTCGACATCTGGCCCTGTAATTGAACAAACGCTCATGAAAACCATTAAATCAACAAGAGGTTTAACTAGAGGTCTAAGAATGGGAGATACGCAGCGTACACAGTGGCTGATTTCCTTGCCGGCATGCTCAAGTATAAATGATGCCACGCAGAGTGTGACAAACTTGAGTTGTGAAACAAGTGAACAGCATAAAGAATGTACCCAGGCAAAACAGTCACGGGATGACAAAGACATCTTAAGCGTCGTTGAATTCTTACACAACAGAAATCCATTTTAAAGAGAAACATTACAGAACATAGCCACTTATGTTACTGCAGGCACACGCGTCAATGCCGAGGGGAGGGAAAGGCCATTCTCGTGTTTCTGGAGGGATCGAGTGTGAAAGAATTCACATTCAGAAAGAAAAGCAAGGTTGTGGCAACGACAAGTCCACCAGTTCATGTTACCAGTAATTATTTTACACAAGAGGATCCACAACTGCTATTTCAGCAATTACTGACAGCTGCAAAAGACAACAGTGAAAGTTTATAGAGCCTTTTGAAGTTTGAGCTGTGTGTTGGTTCCACCGCTCTTTTCGATACATCTGGTCTTCCGAGAGTCGCTAATAAAACAGCAGTGGGTGATGTACTCTGGTCCAGTGGGGGACAACTACATGAGGATTACCAATTTCCTGAAAACACTATGATGCATGTATCCGACGGCGGCTTTCTCTTTCACCGTATTCTATGGCCTAGAGGTGCAACGTTATAGTCAGTTGGTAGAGCTTATGTGGATTACGTCAGCAAGTAAACCCAGCCTACTTTTGTTTTTGAGTCAAAGAAGGAAGTTCACATTTTTGGCAAAAAGCAAAAACAAACAAAGATTCATCCACTTCTTGTCGAATATGCCAAGACGCGATGGTTTAATGGTAGAAACAGCTGTGGAAAATGCAGCACAAGGTCCTACTACACTCATTGAAGACGATACAGACTTGTTGGTTCTTTTGTGTTACCATGTTACTTCACAACAATGCCCATTATTCATCATATCTGACAAGAGGCGTCAAAGCAAGAGGAGAGTTTGGGACATCAAGGAACTACAATTGCCTCTGGCCATTTGCGCATGCAATACGTCGTTGCGGTACAACATCGTGGTTGTTCGGTATTGGCAAGGCTCTCCCATTTAAGAAACTTTGTGTTCGAGAAATCTTCGAAAACGTTAGACTATTCGTTAGACCCATGCAGCTGAACCAAGACATATTCGAAGCTGGTAAAAGAGTTGTGCTTTATGGCGGCACTGGAAATTTGGATAACTTGCGCTGCAGGCGATTTATGGAAAGGTGCCAACAACTGCTTCAGCAACTAAATTATATGCTACCAGGACAAGAGCAAGAGTGGTCAAGTTTCTGTGGGTGTGACCTAGTCCCGCTGGATTGGAGATGGATGCTGACAGGTGGAAAACTCATTCCCACGACGACGAACCAGCCAGTAGCACCAGAGAACCTGCTGAAAGTAGTAAGATGTCCGTGCAAGAACAATTGCAGTTTCAAGAGATGTACTCGCAAGGCGTTAGAATTCCCGTCTCGGTTGAATGTGGAGAATGCAGTGATATAAGCTGCAGCAAGTCATTCTCAGTTGAAAGACATTGGTTGTATAAATACTGGTTGATTGTGTACAGATTTTGATCACAGACTGAGAATTATTGCTTGGGGCAAACGTGACAAACGTGTAACATCACTAAAGAGAAGTCTAGCGTGAGCTGTAAATTGTTTTAACTTGCTAAAAATTCCTTGCTAAACATTTCTCCTGTCTCAACTGTTGCTGTATTCACTAGAATTTACAACTAACTGGAGGTGACACAGGCGGCCAATTGGTGTGAACAGTAGGTCACTAAATTAATCGCGGAGAATTATTTTCGATACAGCACATTTTTTCAGGAGAATGGCCCTTCAGTCCAGGCGAACATGACGTTTTTAGTATTTTCTGAACAATCTTGAAAATGGTTGTCGAAACCAGACAAAAATAATTTTAATGGACATGTTGATCTATGAAACTCAGGATATGACATCTGTGAAGATGGTAGGTCTCTGGAATCTGAAGTTCTTAAATGAAGCAACTAATTGGAGGCCATTTTGTAAAATGGCGGAAGTAATCATAAGAGCAAAATGCAATGAGCCTCAATGGATTAATCGACCCTGAAAACTTATGATACAATGTTTAAATCAAGACAACACACTAATCAGATCGTGCAAAGTTGTGCAACTCGAAGTAGTTTCGGCGGCCATCTTGGAAAATGACGGATGTTGTCACCACAGTCGTCCAAAACTATTTCTATTGGATTTGTTGACCTTTTTGAATTTTTACAATATCACAGTCCAATCTCGAGATATAATGGTCGTATGCAAATCCGCCAGCCATTTTGTCCGTCATCTTGAAGAAACAACTTCCGCCACTCCGATTCCGGAATACTTTTTTCTCACACTAAGGGGTGTGAGAGGATACGATTCATGCAATAAAACCTTCTGTTTCAATTATCGTTTTGAGCGAAAGTACAAAAATGCCACTTGAAAATTTTATTTTCAGAGGTGAAAAAACAAAGCCAAAAGTCTTTTCGTCCTAGAAAGTTGCTGAAAACCAAGGAGTTCGCAGGCATGGCGCCACGTGAGAGTCTGGGTTATGTTGTTTGAGGCGCTTCATAGCAAAGCCTGCATTTATTTCAGTATGTCAAATGACACGAACACAAGCGTATAAGTACGTACTTAGCGTTTTCAGTGTGGTTAATTTGTGAGCATTGAGTGTTGGGGTACGAGTATTTACGGCAGAGCATGCGGCACTGTCACCATCTATGGTGTCTTGTCCGTGTGTTGTCTCCATCGTGCTAACGTAAAAGCGCTCTTTAGCGTTCGAAGTCAATTCTCTTGATTCATGTGATAACAAAGACCACTTGATATTGGCCTTGGGCCACACTGCATCTGTGACACAGCTGATCGTGTAGTGAACGTTGTTGAGCAAAAGTAATTTGCCGTCGCGACTTGTTCTATTGCCGGGAAATGCTCGTATCTCCAATGCAGTCGGACCATCTGTTTGAAGTAAGTAACAGATCTTCATGCAACGTTGCAGTCGTTGTCTAGCAATTTCAAGAAACATAAATTTTCTGAGAACTGAACATATATTACACCCACCAAAGTATAGTGTTTATCTCTTGAAAAGTTGCATATAGGCTCGTAAACAAGAGTAACAAGTTTTAAAATGCGATTTGCCGAGCGATGGTTTAGTTAAATGCCTGTAAAAGACGCGCTGGACAGTGCTCGAAAAGTTCACTCAGTTTGGTTAAGCCACTCAAATGGCGATGCACAGTTTAAAGATGAGTTGTTATAGGATCGGTTTTAAAAATAAGTTGGAATTAGAGATAACGTAATTGACGCGGACTGGTTTTAGAAGGACTAGCTAGACCTATAATTTTCTGGAGCGTACTTTATGACAAAGGAAATTAAATCTTATCGTGGTAAGAAAACTTTCGAGTTCAATTTTGGCGGAGTGAGTTGCCTAGTTTTGATCAAGTTGTTCTCTGACAGTTAAATGGAAGAAAGAGAACGATTAAAGTATAGGTCAACTAACACAAATGACCTGCTCTGCAGCTCCCCCAGGAACAACCGTTGATCATATTGAATACAGAAACTATTTATCTGTCAGGGGATTCTGCGATTTCTCATTCTTCCATTTTTGCTTAAATATTCAGACAGTCTATTTCGAATTGCTGTACCTGCAAGGTTTTTTTTTCGGAAACAGATTTGCATTATATGCGATCCTTTAATATCACAGTGCTTTACGTTCTCGTCTTGGAACCTATAACAATTTCCCGCTGATGAGCACCACCATGTTCAATTTAACGCTCTGGGGTTTTCTGTATGCCCTGGGTAGCGTTCAGTAACTCTCTCGCGACTATAAAAATCTGATCAAAATCACGTGGACTCGTTTAAAATACACGGCAATATCTCACGTAATCTCGCGAAATCTTACTTTTTAGCGAGGTACTAGCGTAACGTTACTGAATTCTACCCCGGTTCATATGTTGACTTACATGTTATGTCGAGTTTGAAAGACTTTCTGAGTACTGGCGACTGCAAATGTGGGATCCGAGAGGCAGAACACGTAACATCCTCTTGGTTTATTGCCGGAGACGAGATAATTTGCGTTTCTTTCTGGTATTTCATCATCTGTTGAAGTGTATCGGATTCTTCACCAAGTGACCAGTGCATTTCTGCACCAGGGTTTACGTCATCAGTGCTACATATAAATATTTCTATGGAATCTTTGTCGGAGACAAATGTTAGTCCAACCTCGTTGCCATTTATCGTTGTAATGCTTAAAACTGTCGGTCCATCTGAAGTAGGTAAGTCACAGCAAGCCACGTAAACGAGTATGAAAATTGCTATTAACTCAAGACTTGACTGAGGAATTGCACATCACGTAAAATTCTGCGTTTTTGTCACCTTTTCTGAGCCTCGCTTCCTTTTTGGTAGAAAAAAAGGGCCAAAACATGAGACAGAATAATTGTCGTGACTTTTGAGGTGAAATGACTCACAACTGTTCAATTTGTACATACAATTTTCGACAGAGTGGAAGGTAGGTAGTAAGTCAAGCGACATGCGCACTGCTAGTTTGAACTCAATGGGAACTGCACAGTGCCTTTTAATCAGTGCATAGAGAAGCAACACATGATGATACCGAAGAACATGTGATATGACGTCCACGGTGATTTACTGATTCAACGATAACCGACATTTTGGTGCTTTATACACAAAAGACAAAGA